>NW_012192978.1:344440-356918 GCF_000504015.1 Erythranthe guttata
CCAACCCCCCACCCCCATTTGGCTCCAAAGTTCCTATATAAACCTCAAATCATTTCCTTTATATCCCACAAGCAAAAAATAAAATAAAAATCAACAAAACTACATTTAATATTTAAAAAAAAAATGGCACAAAAACAAGCTTCAATGTGCTTAGCTATGATTTTCGCCGCTATGATTTGGGGATGCGTGAAGGCCCAATCGAACGATTGCACGAATGTCATAATCAGCATGTCGCCGTGCCTCAACTACATTTCCGGCAACTCATCCGCCCCGTCCACCTCTTGCTGCACCCAGCTCCGCACGGTGGTCGGAGCACAACCGCAGTGCTTGTGTCAAATACTCAACGGTGGCGCCTCCAATCTCGGACTCAATATCAACCAAACTCAGGCCATTGCTCTGCCCAGAGCTTGTAATGTGGACGTATCCACCAGCAAGTGCAATGGTCAGAAATATAGCTAATCCAAAACTCAAAATAATAATAATTGTATAATCTTATTTATTTATTTTTTAACTAACAATTCTCTTGCTATATAATTTGCAGCTGCTGCTTCTCCATCTGCCTCTCCTGGTTCAGCACCAGATTCTCCCGACGCAAATACAGGTAATAAAACATTTATAAAAAAAAAATCTTATTCGAAATCGTATGTTTTTTTGTAAAGCAATCTTTTATTCATGCAGATGGATCGAAAACTACCGGAGATGGTTCGTCGGATGCAAGTTCCAATAAGTTTGGTGTTTCTGTGCTGTTTTTCGTTCTCTTTGTAGCATCCTATGTTTTTTCTGTTTGAAATAATTATATATACATATATAGTGGTTATTTCATACGACGAATATTAATTATCAGATTTTGTACCGTATTTTGGATCCTCTTTGTAGTAAAGATTATTTTGGTAGTAAAACTCGATAAACTTGTGTATTGGGAATGAAGCTCGAATCGAACTCAATTAGGAAGAGGGGGAAAAGGCTAGATATCGATTAATCCAGGAATTATAAAAATCGATAATCTTACACAGGAGTTGTTTCAGTTGATAAGAGGACTTCTATACAAACCAACTCGAAGAAAAGAGAAAAAATCTCGAACAAATAATAATCGTAATTAAAACTCGAAGCCAGCACAAAACTGAAGAGCCATAAATATCATTTTCCTAACAATTCTACAATAATAGCACATGCAGCATACTAATCTACAACATGTAATGTATGTGTGTCGAACCGGTTAATCCACATTAATCGAATCTCTCGAATGACTTCTAGCTTCGTTTTCTCCATCTGCAACGATAAAATAAATTGTTACCGTTTAATTACTTACACAAATCGTTTAACTATAGTGCCATGTTCCATAGATCTCTCGTTCAAGTTTCTTGTTATGGCGATGAGTTAAAAATCACCGACAAAATCTTTAGTATTTACCAACTCAACTATGTCTAATACTGTCAATCCAATCGCAAATTTTCCAATTGTCGTAAGCAACGTAAATAAAATATACTTAAATAATTAACTATCACAATAATAAATATTTTCAACAGGACTCACCCTAATGAGAGCGAGACCGCATAAATTCTTCAAGTTTGTCCCACACTTCAAGAGCTGCAGCTCTATCCTGATGCCTCTTATTTTTGCTAATCTGAACATAAAATTAGTAATTATTTCAGAAAAATAAAATCGAGATGCGTTTGAACAACAATAACGAGTTAATAGACTGCAATAACAACATAGGAGGCAACAAAAAACCGACCGAAATTATCTTGACATTCCACTGCTTCACAGTTTTTGCTGATTCCACGCTGTCATCCTCGAAACGCATGTAAAACCCAAGAACTGCCGTATAAACAAAGCATTGAAGTTACTTATACGACGTGTGATTCTTATACGATGATATGCTTACAATTGTCATTTGCCAATACAAGTAATAAACCTATTAAACCATGCACTATATAGCAACATTAGACATAGTCATCGTCTTGGCGTATAAAATCCATATGCTAAATTGGTTTTGCAATCCAAATAAACCAGCTAATAAATATCGTCCGGAAAAAAAATAATAATAAATAAAATAACTAAAAAAAAAGGGTTTTCGATTCACATTCATAAAGGTGGAGATAAGATGACAGATCTGCACTATTCCATACAACAATATAAGTCGACCAATGTGCGAGATTATACACCGCAAATCTATTCAACATGCAAACCAGCACTAAGTCATATATAAAAAAACACGAATGTGTATTCAAATTTCAATTGCAACCAATTCAAGAAAACTTACTCTTGTTAAAGATTTCAACATGGCCCTTAAAAGGCCATTCTTTGAACTGCCACTCCTTGCCGAGAACAAAAACGGCAACCACACGATCCCAATCATCGCTCTTCAGTGCAGTCGGCTTATCCCTCACCTCGTAAGCCGTCACCACACGATCCCTACTGAACTTCTTCTGCACCGTCACGCAGTCGGGTTTTCCCCCTTTGGCTTGCTTCAATTTCACATCTGTTGGAATATAAACCCCATCTTCCAAGAAGTCCTTCACATTATATATAGTGATCAGAGTCGAGAAGGCACTCGGGACCAGAATTATCGGCACGCCTTCCCCCATTTTTCGCATCTTGTTGGCATCTTCGCCTGTACTGAAACCCCGGCTTTCGATTCTGTTCTTCGCCACGATGTTGTCTTTCCTCTGCAATGCCTCTGTTCTCTGCCTCTCCTCGTCTCGCTTCGTGGCTGCAGTCAGAACGCTGTAGAAATCCCTATTGGCGAACACCAGCATCGCTTCCCTATCTTTGATTGGCTTCTCTTTTGCCCTAATTAATTCGATTAGGTTGCCCTCGCTCTCGGAAACGAGGGGTTCGGCCGCCGCCGCCGCGGCGGCGGCGGAGGAGTCGTGGTGGAGGTTGGGGCGGTCTAGGTTGGTGATTTGGGGGTTTATGTTGGGGAAATCTAGGGGGACGATTGAATCGGAGGATTGGACTTTTCCGGTGAGGTAATCGAGGAGGGGTTTCCGATCGGGGAGGGTGACGGCGGGGATGCGGAGGGCGCGGGCGTTCTGGATGTAGTCGGTGTGCTTGAGGTGGTGGTTGGTGATGAAGTGGACGAGGGTTTCGAGGGTGTAGCGGCGCGTCTGCTGCGCGTGCTTGGAGCGGTAGGCGGTCTCGATGGTGGCGGCGAAGGAGTAGTCGGAGCCGAAGCGGAATTCGTCGTTGACACGTACGATTCTGTCGAGGGAGTTGCGGATGGTGTAGTCGCGGAGGAGGGTTAGAGGGTCCATCGGCGGTGGCGGAACGGCTGAGCTAGGTGGAGTAGATGGCACTAGTGAATTTAATAATTAAATCTTTTAAGGAGGGTTTGGGCCTTTGGATAAAAATATGGAAAGTTAAGAAATAATTTCTACTAATCTCAAATTGTTAAATACTAAATTTTAATCCAAATAAAATGAGTGAAATATATATTTTTTGTTCCTTTGAAAATAACAAAGATATTAATCTTATTAGTTGGTATATTTTTCCATCCATGTGTAGTATATAGTATATACATAATAATTTTGATAATATAAGCATAATTTTTCAATGAGGGTCTTTGCAATTATTTTTCGTAAATTAAAATTGGATCGAAAAAATGATTTTTTTCAAAATCATTTTTTTTTTAAATCGGTAGAATATGAAATTATGCACAAACTTTAACCTCAAATACTACATCAGTTAAACATCTATAAATTAATACAGTTGTGATAAATTAAATTCTATTAAATTAGCGACACATTAATCTAATAATAGAACTTTTAATATGTTGTCCTCGAGTTAGAATCAGAAAAAAAAATTTATTTAAACAAGATTATTAATTTATCGGAATTCTAACTCACCCACAATACTAAAAATTGTAACTTGAATAAATTATGAAAAACCAATAAAATGTAATTGAAATCAACCATATCACCATATCACACTCATCCATAAAATTAATTCTTTCAACATTGGTATTCATTCATATACAAAGTAAATATATAATATCCATAGTATATTTATTTTACAATTATAACACAAGTTTTTTTCACAACTAAATAATAATAATAATAATAATAATAATAATAATAAAAAAAAAAATCAAATATCCATGAAATAATGAACAGCAGGATCAGTAGACAAAAGGCTGAAAATAACAGCATCTCTGGGCTTCCCCTTCAACAAATAGTACTTCCTCAAAACCCCTTCCTTCACAAACCCCGCCTTCTCCACCACCCTCTGCGACGCCGGATTCTCCGCATCCACCACCGCCTCCACCCTCTCCAAACCCCCCCACTCCACGAACACCGCGTTCGCCGCCATCCTCACCGCCGCCGTCGCCACCCCCTTCCCGCAGTACTCCGACCCCACCACGTACCCTATCTCGGCCCGGCACTTGTTGCTCCCCTGGAACGGGCTCACCGACACGCACCCCACCACCCGGCCCGACATGCATATGGCCCGGTTCCACGGGTGAGTGATTTCGTTTCTCATGAAGTATTCCACGGCGGCTTCTTTCGTCGCGAATACGTCCCACGAGCAGAATTTGCTCACCTTTTCATCGAAATACCTGGTAATTATATATATTTTTATTATATATAAAAGAAAGAAACGCTGGGCAACCCTAAAAAACTCTAATGATGTTTTTGTAATTATTTATTTTTAATATATTTTTCTACTAATTGTTTTACTATATTTTTCAACAATTATCAATCTCCTATTTTTCATTAATATATCTCTAATCTTAAGAGATGTAGAAATATTTCTTAAATCTTAATCTATATATTTGTATTATAAATCTTGATATGCAATATTTAAAAAAAAAACTAATGTTATATAATCGGAAGATTGAAAATTGAATTAAGGAGAAATTAGAAACAATTAATTTAACTTTTTTAGTTTCACAGTAATTACCACTGCATGAAGTGGTCGGCGTCGGAAATTGTCACCGGCCGGAGAGTGATGTCGGAATCGGAATATCTCTCCATCGGAGCTGCTTCTGGCAAATTAGACGATTTTGTTGATTTTTGTTGTTTGATTAATGCTTCAATTTTTTTTAATTTTTTTTTTGTTTTAATTTAATTAATAGCCGTCTCTCCATTTCTTGATAAATAAGGAAAAGAAGATGGCATTATTTGGTCAACTCTGGCACAAGGAAAAGTCAAAATTGGTTTTTTCTAAGAAATTACACGGAAAGTGAAATCAGGTTACTATTCATTTTGCTTTGGTATGAACGGCCATGAGTTGGAGACAAGAAAAAAAAAATAGACATATTTTAAACTACTTTATAATAATAAAAAAAAAAAAAAACAATAAATGAATATAAAATTGAAGTGACAAATATATCTCAACATAACATTAAAATAGTATTATATTGTGTTCATATTTTTGCAAATGTTTAATAATGTAATACAAGACATTGAACTAATTAAAATAAGATGCTTGTCACGGGACGACCAATAAAGTGGTCCAACTAACAAGTCCATTTGTTCTAGTATTTTGTTGTCCATACAAAAAAAAAAACATTATTTATTCATTTTTGTTTAGAAAACAAAAAACCATTATTTATTTATTTGTTTATCCCATCTCATTAATTACAATTCAATTTGAATTATTGAAATCCGAAATAATGGACTCCACAAGAATCTCTCTCCGACCGTTCAAACTCTCCGACGCCGACGACTTTCTAGCATGGGCAAGCGACGATAAAGTCACCCGCTACCTAAGGTGGAACACCGTCACCACCATAGAAGAAGCGCTAATCTACGTCCAAAAAGTGGCAATACCGCACCCGTGGCGCCGTTCTATTTGCCTCGACGATCGTTCGGTCGGATACATATCCGTCCGGCCGGAATCCGGCGACGATCGGCACCGCGCACATATTGGCTACGCCGTTGGAAGTGATTGTTGGGGTTTAGGTATTGCTACTGCAGCTGTGAGATTAGCAATCCCTAGTGTTTTCGAAAAGTTTCCATTTATAGTAAGGTTGGAGGCTTTGGTGGAGGAGGAGAATATAGGTTCACAGAGAGTGCTTGAAAAGGTTGGTTTTGTTAAGGAATGTTTTTTGAGGAAATATTGTTTTAATAAAGGTGAGGTTAGAGATATGTTGATTTACAGTTTTTTGAGCACTGATTTACATTGACCATACGAGAGACGTAAATCACACTAGACTGACAATGTGTGACAAACTTAATCTAGCGACAGTTGACAAAAGAATTCGAACTTGTGACACATGCTCGTTTGCTCGGTCGCTAGGTCATAGGGATTTGCATCAACAATCTTTTGTTTTTTCTTGGTGTGGACAATCAAATAATATTTATTTTCTTTTCTTTTGTATATGAATGTCCCTTAATTTGATATAATTAAGGTGAAAATTGGAATGTAATTTTCTATTTCCAAATCTTAAATAATATTTTTCATTCAGAATTAAGAATAATATGGAGTTTTATTTATTCTAATGTTTTATATTGAATTTGAAATATATATGAGAATTGTCAAAATTTCCCATTAGATCATAATTTTTTTAAGATCCAAATATTCTTCGAAAATTATCATAATTTCTCTGAAATTTGGATTTATAATATCAACTTCCTTATGTAGTTCATATTATAAGTGAATTAAAAAAAATGAAATTTTCGAGTACTGCCAATGTATCCGAAATTAACGATTTGAGACAAGTTTTTTACATTCCAATTCATGATTTGTTAATTTTTTTTTTCTAATCTTTTGCAACGAAACGAGGATTACTTCTTTAGTTATCGAGAAAATTTGACATTTTTTTTTTCTTTCGAAAGCACTAATTCATCTCTGATTCGTCCGATTTCAAACCACTAAATGTAATCGATAATACTATTGCAAATACTTAAAACGAGGTAATAAACAACATAGTACACTACGAACTCGATTTAAACGACGATACTATACATGACAACATCGACAATCTTGCCCTTCAACTCCACATAATTCCTCAAAACACCCTCCCTCTCAAATCCACTCTTCTCGAGCACCCTCTGCGACCCTCTATTGTCCACGTCAGCGACACCCTCAAGCCTCCTCAAGTGCGGCCACTCCTTAAAAATCGCAGCGGCCGCCGTTTTAACCGCCAGCGTGGCGATCCCTCTGCCCCAGTACTCGTGTGCCACCACGTAGCCAATCTTTGCCCGACACCTGTCGTATCCGGAATCCGTGCACGGCGTCACGGTTATGGATCCGACGGCCCGATTGTCGTCGAGGCAGATCAATCTCAGCCATGGATGCGGGATCGCGTGGTTCTTGATGTAGTCAACTGCCTGCTCCTTGCTGGTGTAGGTGGACCACAGGCAGAATCTCGTCACCCTTTCGTCGGTTGCCCACGTCATGAAATCGTCCACGTCGGATAGTTCGATTGGCCGGAGGGTGATGTTCGTCATCGAAGATTCTGGAATATTCCCTTCTTCTTGTGTCTCTGATTTAGTATGATCAAGATTTTGATTCATTTTTGTGTGTGTGTGTGTGTGTGTGTGTTTTAATACTTGATGTTTGTTAAAGGAATTATTGGTTTGTTTGGTCATATAATTCAAATAAATAACATTTAAAACATGGACTAGTTGATTGGTACAAATTTGACTAGTAAAATGGCAGAAAATATATAATGTTTGAAAAAGGATCATATTTTTTGTTTGGAGGATCGAAATCGGAACTAAATTATTGAATTCGGTCTATTCTGATTTAAAAAGTTTCCTTGGAATAATAAATTTATATTCTGATTTCAATTTGTTTTTTTGAACTTTTAGTAGCTAAATTGGAATATATAAGACAATTTCCAATCCAGTTTTAATTAATTCCAAAAAAATGATATATTTTCGAAAATCACACTTATGATATTATACCAATTATGTATATTTTTTATGGAAGAATAAAATATGGAACATCTAAATTCGGTTGATGCCGATCCCAAAAAAAATCGCTTTTCGAACAAATTTTTCATTTCAATTTCTGAAATCACAATTTCGATTTTTTTTTTCGGAACGGAATTGAAATAAATTTTTAATTTGTAAAAAATAATGAATGTTGAGGAATATTATTTCTCGGTTAGAATAATAAATTATTATTGGAAATGATTAAAAAAAGATAAATTAGGTCCTAGTAAAAGGCCACCAAATTAATAAAAGGTGTTTATGGGCCTCTCGTTAATATGCACAAGTGGACAAAAAATCAACTTATCTGGCCCAAAACTAGCTGGAATGAACTAATCTAAACCACCCCTTGAGGTATGATTAAATTACGAAAACTCCCCTCTTGTTTGGATAATTACAACCACCTCCTCAACTCCTCAAATTTAGTGGAATCTTCGAGATTATATGAAATATTATCACTTTTGTACCCGTTTTATCCCATTCGAACACTACATTTTGAAGCAAGATGATCATGATATATGTTTTTGGCTTGTATATATCATATTGTGGTGCATCAGAAACTGTATTTTTACACAAAACGAGTACAAACTAGAGCACATTCCACGAAATCTAGATGAATATGTTTAATGTGACACCATAAGGGTGGAGGTGTAAGAAAAAATCATAATTGAGGGATAGATGAGGGGTAGATGTAATTATCCAAACAAGATGAGTTTTTTTGTAAATTGATCATACCTTAGGAGGTGTTTGTAATTTAGCCTTATTTTTATTATTAACTCTAAAGATGTATTTCAATTTTATTTTATTTTAATCCTTTGCAACGTGACCTTACAAATACACTCAGTCAAGGGGATTCGATCGCCCGACCTTGATTAAGCCCGACTACAGACAAGGCTCCGGAAGCCTTACTGATTTTCAATATTAATTTGTGTTAAAAGCAATTGAAAAAAGAACATGTATTAACGCCTCGTTTGGTTGGGAGATTAGTCATTATTGACTAAATAATAAAACTTCGTTTGATATTTGGTATCTTCAATAATTTATCATGTCGACCCGCAAATATTATGTTATCATGATTGATCTTGCCTTCTAGGTATGTTTTTAATTGAATCTTCAGTTTTATTAGATTATTTAATCTTATCTTGACTAGTCTTATCCTGGCAACCAAACGAGATCGAGAAATCATAGTGGCAGGCACATCTCGCACCTTATTTCGTAACATTGAGAAGTTATGGGTAAAATTTGTTTTTTTTGGATGGTATGTTTCAATTTTTATGTCTAAGATTTAATTACCCACTTCTTTGATGGGCCCAAATTAAATTATCCTATATATATGGAATGATGATGATGTCGATAACATTAATAAAAAAGATTAAATTTGATGTGCCCTTTGGTGGGGTTTGTTTTTCAATGACTACACTATTTCTTTTTAAAGATTATTATTAAGTCATTATGAGATGACACTTTACCCTTATCAAGAAAATTATGCTCTTTTGATTAAAAGTTTGACATGAACACTTAGCTACTACATTATTTTGGAGAAAACAAAAATGAATAATAACATGTAACGTTGGTTTAGTTAGTAGCGTAAAAAGAGCGTGTTGTCTAACCATCTAATCTCGAATCCTTTTATCAGTATTTTCTCGATTGATCTTGTAGTATAAGATTTGTCTTATAGAATTTGAGTTTCTTGCGATTTACAAATTATTGCGTCAAAATGAAATTTACTCAACGTCCATATATTTCATTTATGAGACAATTGTTTTTTCAACTAATTATGAGACAATAAATAAATACATAAGTAAAAACCCTAATATTTGTTTTTTTTTTATAAATTAATTATTAGTATTTTTTGTCATCTCTTATATTTTCTAGTTTTTTTTTTCTCCAATGGCTTTCACAGTAAATCAAATTTGCAAATTCGCTAGCAAAATCTTAATCCGTTTTGATAGTGTATTTTTTAACTCTTTTTATCTATCTTACACACACCAACGTGGATTTTTTTTAAATACTATTAGTTATCATATATTTAAATTTTCTTCTTTACAATCCCGTGCATCGCACCTGAAGAAATACTAGTTGTTCTTAATCCAAATGTAGACTTAGGGTTATAATAAAATTACAAATATCTTATCTTAATTAATCTCATGAATAACGACCAGATTGAACATAAACTAAAGTATTTTTCAAGAAAATCTAATATATACAATAAATAATAATCATCCAAATTATTTAATTAGCCACTAACAACTAATGTTGCTTAATTTCACAAGCCTTGTGGTGGCGGAGCATGATGGTGATGGCGAGGAGGACGAGCGTGGTGGTGGCTGTGAAGACGTGGAGGCTGTGCACGGTGGCTGTGAGGAGGCGGAGCTCTACCATGGTGGTGGTGGTGGTGGTGGTTTGATGAGTCAATGGTCCACTTTTCTTCATACAATTGTATTCCCTCGTTTAATTCACCAATTTCGAAATCCAATTTTATTGACTCTTCTTCCAAACAGTGCGTAAGAGATGGAGTTATGGCCAAAACCAATAGTGCAAATAGAAATAAAACATAGTACACACGTAAGTGTAACCTCATTTTTTTCTTAATTCTTTAATTAATTTAGTTATTTAGTACAAAAGTTCTATGCAAAAATTGAAGTCTTTCTATGCCTTTATATAATGTACATAGATGTATGACTTCGGATAATTAAATGCATTGGTCAATGATAAAAATTAGGCATTTAATTTGTATGCATTTATTACAAATATCAAGTATGGGCAATATAATTACTACATTAATTAATGGGGTTTGAATTCTATGTCCAAGGACAATGACTTAACATTGTTTAACTGTTGTAATATATGCAATATACAATTAATTCATTTGGTTATATATTACTATTGGCCATGATGTGAAGATATGTTTAATGCATTGTATTTAAGGATTAGTGTTTTTTTCTTTCCCGATTTTGTAGATGCTACACCCGTTGAAATATACCAGGTGCCCCTGCATCATTAAGCTACACATAATAATACATACACTCATGTGTATATACATAGTAACACATTCAACCTCCAATTTTTTTGCCAAAAATCTCTTTCACAGTCCCTCCAATATACATTTGGTTTCATTTTAGCCCCTAATCTTTAAATTGCATCAATATTATCCCTCATCTCCTAAAATTGTCCCAATGGGTTCCTTCTCTTGACATACCGTTGAAATAATATTTCGTTAGATGTTAACGGAATGTTAAAGGAAGGATCACATTGGAACAATTTTAGGAGATGAAGGATGATATTGATGTATTTTAAGACGAGGGACTAAAGTGAAATAAAATATAAATTCCAGGGACTATACAAGAGATTTGATCTTTTTTTCACAAGAAAGGAAATTAGTTAACTATTTGAAACCTCATTAATAAATGTATTAAAATTCATCATATAAACAATTTACTTTTCTTTTTTACTTTGTCATTTTTTTCTCTTTTACCTACCCATTAAAATTATTTTTAATACATCTTTTATATTTCACATAGTTTAATCATAGCATAAAGGCATATTCAATGGTATACTAATTATGTAAAAATATAACTAGTTTTTAAATACCTTTCAATCCATAGTAAAAAAAATGAAAATGAGGTGAAAATGAAAGAAAACATTTTTTAAAAAATATAATTAAAAAAGAGTTGTGGGGTCACACTGCAATTATTGTAATTGGCAGGTGAGTATCAAGATCAAGGGGCCCTAATTTTGCGTGATTGGGCCCACGCCATAGGCTTATGAGTTAGTCGACGAGTCTTTGACAATGATGGTACTGAGCCGAGTCGGTGGACCCCACTTGTTTCCCATCCTTTCCCCTAAATTTAGCAACTTTTGTGGGTCCCACCTTTTTTCACTAACTCCAATTTGATTACATCACCTTCTATTTTACTATTTATTCTTTATTTATGTTTGGACATTTTATCTAAAAAAGTTTACCTATAAATAGTAACATCGAAAATCCACAAGTTTGGTTCGTTCGAATTAAGAACCACTGTTTGACAGGACGAGTTATTTATATACTACACTCGATAAATATTACATCTTGTGAATTTTTATTGTTGATCAGCATACACAAATGTAAGTGTGTTTGTGTGTTTTTGTGTGCTTATAAATGGTAAAGATCGGCCTAATATATTTTAGGGTTAACTGCAAAAAATCCCCTAAACTTTGGACGTTTTTGCACTTTACCCCCTGAACGGAAAAAAGTTGCACGAGCATACCTCAACTTACTAATTTGTAGCACCGGAACAGAAATTGTCCATTTTTGGCAAAATGTGGCCGGAATCCACAACACGTGAGAAGCACATGATTTTAGCTGGATAAAATTGGTCTTTTCCACTTACACTTATTTTCTTCTTTTTTAATAAATATAAATAAATCTCTCAAAAAGCAAAAGAAAAAGAAAAAGAAAAAGAAAAAAAAATTCATCTTCTTCACGTCACCACCACCAAAAAACAAATTACTCTTTCGTCCTTTCTTCAGCCCACCGCCCGTCCGCCGCCCCGGCCGATTCTGATTTTGCCGCCTGCCGCTTCTAATTCGCCGCCCCTCCGCCGCTTGCCTGCTTC
>NW_012192978.1:361330-374824 GCF_000504015.1 Erythranthe guttata
GAGTAAAAGTAATAGAGAGCGACCCGATTCGGTCAATAATTTTAAGTATTTAAATTTAATTATCTTAAATAATTTATTTTACTAAGCTATATATCAATGCACACAAAATTATAATATAATAAATACAAATACTAGATTTAACACAATTTTTAACTATGGATTTAAGGGCAAATTACGACTCTCTCTCCTAAGATAGGGGGTGAACGAGCCGAGCTCATCCAGTATTTTTTTTGGCTCGGGCACGAACTTGAGCCAATTTTGACGAGTTTGAGCTCGAGTCCAAGTTTATTTTAGCTTTTTTTTTTGAATTAATTATAATGAAAAATTATTTATATTATAACAAAAAAATACAAAATAATAAATGAAACTGTAATTATATATTTTTTAATTTTGTTATGTTCTTCCTATATTATTACTATAACATTATATAATATTTAAATAAAAATAACATATAAAAATAAAAATAAATTAAAGGAGGGCTTGCGAGCCGGTTCGTGAGTTTACGAACAACTAAAAAAAGTTCGAACTCGACTCGTCAAAAATTTCAAACTCGACTACTTATTGTTTTACAAGTCCATCCTTACGGTGTCAAAATTAACTATTGAATGAATGAAGGGTTTTTTCGTAAAAGAAATACATAGTTGATGGATGATTGTAATTACCCAAATATGTGGGATCTTTTGTAATTTGATCTTACCTCAGGGGTTAGTCGTAATTTGGATATGAATTTAATTTTTTTTTTTTCCTCCTTTCAAAAAGTATTATCATATTATTTAATAAAATAATGTAGAATTACAAGATTCTGTCTGCAGTAGAAATAAGAAAAAAAGTAAATATATAGTACTGTATTTTTTGTACACAAATGTCGTCATCTCCCCCGCACACGCGCACACACTGTGTTCGTGCGTGCGTGAAGTTACATCAGCTCCATCTCTTCAAACCGCACACACACTCACAGAGAGAGAGAGAGAGAGAGAGAGAGAGCGAAACTGCCATTTATAGAGAGAGAAACTCAGAAAGAGAGAGGTGGGATTCATCAAAACCATTGACACTTTCTCCCTCTGTCTCTCTCTCACACACACACACACACACACACACACGCACGCAATACACGTTTCTTTCTGCAAGTAATATATAATTACCATGGGCGTGCATGAAATCAAATTTAAACTGAGCTGAAAGTGAAGCAGAAAAAATAAATAAAAATTCCATCTTTACAGTGGGAAGCAAATTAAAGAAAAAGTGCACCCCACTCACTGAGTTAGGTACTAAAAAAAAAGAAGGGCAATCCTAGAGAGAGAAACTCTGTATTTTTCCTTTTTTATTTTTCTGAATTCTTATCTTTTTAAATAAATTAGAGAAAAAAAAAGTTGATTTTGTTTTCTCTTCAGGTACTTTTTTTCTTTTTTTTTTGAGTAAAAAGCAGTTTGCCCCCTAAATTACGAGTCGTTTTGCACTTTGCCCCCCAAACAAAAAAAATTAGCACGTATTTACCTGAACTCATTAATTCGTTGCACGGTGCGGCCTAAACTAAATTATCCGGCAATTTTGGACGGAATGTTAAATCATATGCATAGCACGTGCAATTTACAGGGGTAAAGTTGTCAATTTACTTAAGTTCTACGCATAAATATAAAATAATCATTTAAAAAAAAAAGAAAAAATCAGAACACCTACCACATGCCTATATACTTTTTTATTCTCCATTGATTTCCTCTATTCTATTTTATTCTTTGCCGTTCATTTATCCTCCACCGCCGCCTCCAATTCCCACCACTTCCGCCGCCGCGATTCACCTGACCAACTCCAGCACAACAACTGAGAGCGGAATCCAACAACAAGACCCACCCCGAAATCCCAGCCCATAACCCCAGACCACAACCCTAGCCCACAAGCGCCCACCATCCCATTGTTAATGTACTCTGTTTTGCCGGCGACGAGGCTAATCAGGAGGCGAAGCCGTGGAACTTGGGCTGACGAAGGAGCCCGTCAAAGCTTCAGCTGCGAAATCGAAGAAGGACGCACGTGCTAAGAACAAGATCAACATCAACAAGAATGGGGTAAAATTGCGGAGGCTGAGAGAATTGGTGGACACTTATGATTTTGATTTCTCTCTCTCTAAGGAAGAATCGAGGACATTTATGATTTGACCGGAGAGAGAGTGGACATTGGAGGCCATATGGTGGATGCGGTGGAGGTAGATGGAGGATATAATTAGGCGGAGGTAAGAGAGTACGATGAGGCATAGTCGGGATCGGAGGAGAGATAAATAAGGGCGGCGAAGATGGAGGAGAAAGTGGCGGAGGAAAGGGAGGGACTAGGGAGCGTGTCGGGCGGTCGGTGTCGGCGAGGGTGGAGAGAGGATCATGAATGCAAGATCGAGCTTTGGAGTGCGTAGGTAAATCGCCGGTGGTGGGTGGGCGAGGGAAGATGTTGTTGCAGGTGGTTTTTTTTCTTTATTTACTTTTTTTTTTATGTTAATGATTTAATTAATATTTAATATATAAAATGGAAGAGAATGTATGAATTTACCCCTGCGAATTTCACGTGTTTAACTTTCCGTCCAAAATTGCCGGAATATTCGGTTTAGGGGGCAAACTGCAACAAATTGACGAGTTTAGGTAAAAACGTGCAATTTTTTTTTGTTTGGGAGGCAAAGTGCAAAATGGCCATTAATTTAGGGGGCAAACTGCTTTTTACTCTTTTTTTTTTTTGATCTCATGGGCCTTGTCTGCATGTAAGGCGCTGATTCTTTATGGTGAACAGTGACCTATTTTGGCTCAGTTCACAATAATAGTGGGGGTGGGGGTGCAAGAAAACAAACTATAAACACAGAGGGGCCATAAAATAAATTACACAGCCAAGAAAGAAAATTTAGAACCTGGGTTTTTTTTCTTTTGTTTGAATATATATTTAATGTCTGAGTACTGATTGATGACTATTGAGTGTAGGTTCATATGTCGGTTCTAAGAGGGTTCTTACATTGCTAAAGCATTCTTATCAGGGAGCCAAAAATAAATAAAAATAATACAAAGAGAGAATATTTGCGAGAAATTCGGAGAAAAAGCTGAACTTTTTTTTTTTTTTTTTTCTTGAAGGTGGGTGATAAATTTCAGGTGTGTATTCACTTCTCAGTTCTCCCTCTTTGTGTTAAAGATTTGATTTTTTTACTTTGATTTTGATTTCTGCATACTGACAACTGATTTTAAGTACAAGGGTTCTTGGTTTTTGTTCTTCTTTGTGTTAAAGATTTGATTTTTTTACTCTGATTTTGATTTCTGCATACAGAAAACTGATTTCAAGAACAAGGGTTCTTCATTTTTTATTTTCTGTGTTAAAGATTTGATTTTTATCAATTCTTGAAATGCTTTTACTTTGATTTTGCATACATAAAACTGATTTCAGGAACAAGGGTTCTTGATTTTTGATTTTCTCTGTGTTAAAGATTTGATTTTTATTTAATTCTTGACTTTTTTTTACTTTGATTTTGCATACAGAGAACTGATTTCAAGAAAAAGGGGGTTCTTGATTCTTGCAATGGCAGATTATGGCTCCGATCAATCCCCCAAAATGAATTACAGACAGCTCACATCCTCGTTTTTCACTTCACCTAGGTTGTTTTCAAGAAGCCCTAATGAAACAGAATCATCCATTACAAGCAGCCCAACTTCAATTCTTGATTCCAAGCCATTTTCTTGCCTGAACAAAAACCCCTCTGCCCCCTTGTCAAAAACCCCCAAACCAGAAGCCAAGAATCTCTATTGGGACAAACTAGACACTAGGAAAGTCAGCCTTGGCCTTGTCGACGCCCTCATTGACGAAAAGCCCTGCCCGAATTCATCGAAACCGAACACGAGAATGGTTCTATTCGGTTCGCAGTTGAAAATCCAAGTCCCTCCGTTGCCTCCCTCCGTTTTTTCCCCCAACGAATCCCCAAAATCTCCGGGTGATTTCGGTATCAAGACCCGAAATTCTCATGTGTTCGACCCGTGCTCGCCTTCGCCCGTTAAGAAATCCCCGTTTAGCTCGTCGAATTCGGGTCTTTTGACTAGCCTCTCTGCTAGCGAAATCGAGCTTTCGGAGGATTACACTTGCGTGATATCTTACGGTCCGAACCCTAGAACCACCCATATATTCGAGGACTGCATTGTCGAGAGCTGCTGTGGAGTTGTGAAATTCTCCGAATCGAGAAAGGAGAATGTTTCGATTCCCCATAATAGGTCTATGAGTTATCCGTCGGAGAGTTTCCTTAGTTTCTGCTACAATTGTAAGAAGAATCTTGGACAGGGGAAAGACATTTACATGTATAGGTTGGTTTTCTTTTCGAACTTTGAATTTGTTTTAGTAACTTCTTGGATGTGTAGATTCCGATCCGAAATTTCCAGATTTTCGATTTTTCCGATTTTTTTTGGATCAGAATTGGAAATTCCGATTTCTGATCCGATTATAATTTCCGAAAATAATTCAAAAAATTCCATTTTTTTCCGATAATTTCAATATTATTATCTCGATCCAAAAATTTCCGGTTTTGGAATATATTTTTTCACTCCGACTTCCGGAAAAAAAAATTAAAAATTTTTCGAAAGTGATAATTCCGATATGATCCTTTCGATTACTTCCCGTGACTGTTTCGTGTTTTTAGGGGCGAGAAGGCGTTTTGTAGCAGCGAATGTCGTTATACGGAGATGATGCTCGAGGACGATGACGACGAGGATGAGGTGGGGCCCACCGCAACTTCCGACACCGACGAGGTTTACGGTACTTTTTCGTGATCGCCCGAAAATCAAGAATTTGTATAATAATGCTCATTTGTATTTGAGTGTGGTTTTTTGGGGTTGATTTTTTATTTGGAATAATTAAGGGTTAATCATGTTGTTTTAGAGATGATGATGATGATGATGTTAGAGCACTATTGTTGTAGATAATCATCTCATAATTTTAATTGAGTAGATTCCTTTTTTATTTTCTTTAATTAATTAATTAATGGTTGTGATCTTGTCATCTTTTGAATTGTTTAATGATGCCTAGTTTTAGCTTTGCACCTCGTATTTGGAGAAAGTGATTATCTTACATTATTGGATTAATACTTTAATTAGACTTATGGGCCATGTTTGGTGAGCATCTATTATTCAAGAAATGATTAATTCATGTAATAATAAATAATAATAATACAGATTTATGCAGCAAATCATTTTCAGGATTTTGTCCTTTTGAATATTGGTTGAGCAAGCTTAATTAATGTGTTAGAGATTAAGGAGGTGTTTGCAAAAGTTTAATCACATGCAGAAGGTAGTGATTGTGAATTAACTGCTTATTTAAAAAAAAATGGATGTTCAAATATTTTGAAAATTGAACTTAAATAGAAAAAACAACTTATTTTAAGAGAAGCAAAAATAAAAGTTAATTTTGCACATATCAATGAACAAATTATGAGCAAAACAAGCTCATAAGTTGTTTCTAAAAGCTTTTCCAAACACCACCTAACTATTCTTGAAATTATCTTTAACATGACCATGAATTGGGTCGGGCCTGTACTAGAATCGACCGCTTGTTGAAATAAGTGTCATTTTTTGCCATATTTTTCCATATTAAGTGTCACGTTAGAATTTCAAGGCAAAATTAATTAATTTAAACCAATTTTGGCGTCGAGCTTGTTAATTCGTACAACTAATTCATCGTTCTTCAACGTTTGTAAAGGGTAACTTGGGGCTTTTCCACTGAAAGAGAGGCTATATATCAGATTTCTTAATCTGTGTGCGTTCATCTTAACGACTCTTATTTGAAAGTAGATGCATTGGGTTTACCCAAACCGTCGAACCGATTGTACACTTTGATTAATTGACCGGCGAAAATGACGGTCAATATAATCGAATTATTGATCAACTGTCGATTTTGTTTTTTTCTCTCTCAAATACATGATTATGAATAGTTTGTTGTTCGATGATCAACGGTGGAAAATAATTGACGAAACAAATAAAAAAAATAAAATCTCTAGGGTTCATGTCAGCTAATATGAAATTATTTGAAATTGGTACAAATTG
This sequence comes from Erythranthe guttata, assembly GCF_000504015.1. The sequence continues at coordinate 367,372 of NW_012192978.1, forward strand.
GGGAGACAGGACCAGGGGAGGGGACCGTTTGGCTCGTGAAATCTACAACCGCTGAATAATAGTAATAATTCAGAAATTAAAGTTTGGATTTTTAGGGACCATTTAGCAATTAGGGTTCTTGAAAAGCTCCAACGTCCAAATTTTGGATTTAACAGAGGTGTTTGTCTTTGTTGATACATCGAAGCGACAGTCGAAAGCAGGATAAATCGAATCGGAAAAAGAAAAAAAAATACAATTACCAAAATTTGGACTGGAAAGAGATGTTTGTTTTGTTGACACATTGAAGTTACAGTCGAAAACCGAACAGATCGACTTGAAAAAAAATAAAAAATAGTACAATTTACCAAAATTTGGACTTAAAGGAAGTGTTTGACTTTGTTGATGCATCGAAACTACAGTGTAAAACCGGATGGATCGAATAGGAGAAAAAAAAAGTATAATTAATTACCAAAATTTTCGAATAAAGTACAAAAAGATGGTTTTTTTGTGTAATAAAAGTAAAAAAATAAAATTTACATTTCAACAATAGGTTATTCAAAATCACATTAACTAGCTTGGTCAAGATTTCATTGACTAAATCAAGTGAATTAATGTTGGATTATATTGCACATATATTACAACAATTATATACAATTAATTCTTTACTAATAACGTAATAAATTAATGTGTCATTAACAAATCTGACAAGAGTGATAGTAATTAGTAATCCAATGGTCAAATTCACAAAGATGAGATTGTATGCATTTATTATAATTACATATAAACTTTATACCTATTTTTCTTACCTTTTGACCAATAAAATTTTAAATAATTTTCCAATGTAAAAACATAATACACCTATTATAAAATGGCTTAGTGTTCCTTCAATTTATTCACCAAACAAACTCAAAAATATTTGTAACAAAGAAATTAAAGAAAAAATGTCTCGTGTGTATGCTGTTTTGTTTCTCTTTGCAGTATCGGTTATCGCCATATCTCCATCTCTCACGAATTGTTTGGAAGAAGATTCGAATTCGATCAGTTTCGAAATCAGTGAATTAAATGAGCGAATAGTGGAAGAAGAAGACGCAATGTGGGATCTTGATTCATTAAAGCGCCACCACCACCACGACCACCACCACGCTCATCCTCCCCACCACGGCCACCACGCCCATCCTCCACATCATGGCCACCACGGTCATCCTCCGCATCACGGCCACCACGCTCATCCTCCACATCATGGCCACCACAGCCACCACCACCACCACGCTCCACCACCGGAAGGCTTCTGAAAGCAATATTAGTTGGTGGCCGGAACTTCATATATATTTTTTTAATTACTATTTGAATAATATGAGATTTTTCTCATGAATTATAGTGTCGGTTATATATATATTGTTCATGCTATACATTTTCAATATACACAATTTCTTTTATTTTTACATATGTTGCCAACGTAACTAATCTGCCTAACCTTCAAATTTATTTTTATTTCGGCATAAACAATTTTAAAATAACAAATATAAACATATCAACTTGCCTATCTTATGCCGCCTCTCTCGGCGAGCTTCGGCGAATTTCGTCCGGCCACCGTCTCGCCCCTCTCCGACCAACCGCTTTGTGGTACTTTAATCCCCAAATCCGATAATTATGCATATGTTCACCAATTAAGTAAAATTCTCCGAGGGTATTATTAAAATCGTGTATAAAAATTCAAATTTTTACAAGACTTGTGCATTTCTCCCGGAGTTTTCTGTAATTTTTCAGCTAAACTCCAAAGTTCATCGCAGTTCTAGATCGAGACGAACACGATCATGTAACCTAGAAACGGAATAACATAGATAATCGACGAAGAAATTGCCGTAATCCGATTTACGCACGCTTGCATAAAATGTTGGTTCTCATTAAACGGACATTCCTAAAATATATTTCGTTTCATTTGACCGAAGAGCACAAATAGTCGAAATTTTAATTTCCCATGAAAGGAAAACATTAAGAACGTCATTAACAAAATCTGACAAGATATCAGTAATAATCCAACCAATGGTCAAAGTTCAAGAGGATGTGTTACTGTAATTAGATTATGATCATCATTTATTATAATTACATATAATTATAAACTATATTGACAGATAAAATTAAATGATTTTCCAATAAACACACACTCGCACACACTTTCGACACACACGTATACAGAAACTCATCCACACTTTTGACACACACACCAACACACTTCACACACACACATACATATACACACACTCCAATACATTTTTCACACACAAACACACCTTTGACACACGGTTACAATTTGACGCGCACACACTCCGACACACTTCTCACTCACACACTTTTAACACACACATATACACACATACAATAATTACAAACCTACTACTCATCAAGTAATTACAGAACTGCCATACAACAAGTAATTATACCACTAAACAGATAATTACATAACTGACATTCAACAGGTAAATATAACACTACCACTCAACGGTAATTACAGAACTACCATTAATCACCTAATTGCCGCTCACCAAGTATTAGTGTTTTTTATATTTTAAAAATTTAAAATATATATAACTCATTAGTTATTTAGTCCGTGACACGATAGAAAAAAAAAAGGTGCAGTTTAGTAAGTGCAACTCTATTACCAATATTACCCCTCCCAAAATCCTCTATTTTCCTTGTTCACTTTTTATCTCCGTTAATTCCACCGGAAACTGCCATCCACCCACCAAATATCCATCGGTGACCTCCCCGAAATTCCGGCATGTCCGTCTCCGTTTCTATTCAGTCCGCCTCCCTCCGGCGCGATTCCGATTCAGAACCGTTGTTAGATTCCAGATATGGTAAGCCAATTCACACGATTTTTTTTTTATTTATTTTTTTTTAATTTTAATTTCATGTTGTATCTGAGCTCAAAAGCTTCTTGCTGATGGATGAAATGATTATAGAAAAATATATATGTGCGTTCATGTTCAGTTTTTTTTTTGGGGGGGCTTTGTGCAATTAAATTGGGGATTGATTAAGTAGTGACGATGACCTAGTTCGAAAATGTAAGAAATACTATTTGAGAAGTGGCGTATCAATTCGTAAATGCAATTATAACCCAGAAGAAATTGATTATACATTCAAGCATAGAATTATATGTGCTAGGGGAGAGGTGGAATTCACAATGAGTGTGTGTGTGTGTGTGTTTTGAAGTTTTTCATAAGGTAATGTATTTGTCACCACAATGCAGGGAAAGACGGCGTTGCGCCAACCACCGTAGACGAAGATACTGCTTCATCGAATAAAACTGTGTTGCGCAAGAAAAGATATTCTATTAACTCCATGAGTTGCTTTGGGGTTGAATTAACCCCCGATAATGTTGCCGTTGCGATGGTATATTTTGTTCAGGGTGTATTGGGCCTATCCAGGCTTGCAGTCAGTTTCTACATGAAAGATGATCTACACTTAGACCCCGCAGAGGTAATCAATTTATTAGGTAATTTCAGTTAATTCGTAAGTGATGATGCGCGGATGTGGTACCTGTCGAAATTTAAATCAAGAAAATACGTTTAGGAGAGAAAAAAAGAACAGTTTAATTTTCCAATAAGCGGTGTCAGTATTACAGGTCTGTCTACGTCGTACCACAAATACTATAAAGATGTACCCTCGATTGTTATTTTTCGATATACTTGTTTAGCTCCTAGGATAGTAAGTTTACGTGCATGTCCTTGTATCATCGAGACAAAGGTTGCGATCAGTCTGTTGGCTAATTTTTTTTTTCAGACAATATAAATTGTGCACTGTCTTAATCCGTTTGTTGGAATTAGTATAGCCAATTAGATTTCTATGACGTAAAAAATTAAGTTAAATTTATGTTGGAATAATAGTTATTCAAGTATAAGTTACGATGCTCATAAATGATTTATGTCCGTTCTTTGGATGCTTTTGAGAAGGAACTCATTTTAACCTTTTGTTTTTCCCGGAAATAAAAATCAAGGACTTACGTTTCTTCATGGTTAACTAGACAGCCGTCATATCTGGTATATCTTCATTACCTTGGCTAGTCAAACCCTTGTACGGGTTTATCAGGTGCATATCAACTTACCCTGACTATCTATACCATTTTCCATATTCGGATAATTTTTTTTCTATAATTAACTATGAGTGTTATGTTACAGTGATTCCTTCCCGCTTTTTGGCTATCGAAGAAGGTCATATTTGGTTTTGTCGGGACTTTTAGGAGCCTTTTCGTGGAGTTTGATGGCTACGTTTGTCGACACCAAATATGGTGTTGCCTTCTGCATACTTCTTGGATCCCTTTCTGTAGCCTTTTCAGATGTTGTAAGTATTTATTTCTTGTATGAATATAAGTTTGTCTACCGAAATCATTTAGGCTCTGTTTGGATCAAGGAAAATGATAAGTAAAAAGATGAAAGAACTAGAGATTTTCATCACATGGTTTCCCCACAAAATCATTCTCATCACCATTTTTCTTAGGAACAAAACATACTAGAGATTTTCGATTGCTTTTGCATTTTCATTTTCCTCATTTCGAAATCCACGAACCAAACAGAGCCTTAAGGTTCTTGTTTTACGCCATTCGACGATGCAGGTTGTGGACTCTATGGTTGTGGAGAGGTCTCGCGGTGAATCACAACGCATGTCGGGATCTCTTCAGTCTTTATGCTGGGGTTCTTCTGCTTTTGGTGGCATTGTCAGTTCCTACTTCAGTGGCTCCTTCGTCGGTGCTTATGGTGTGAGGTATGCCATATAATACCATCTTTTGTTCGTTTTTTTTATAACATTTTTGCTTATATTATATGACCCATTTTATTTTTAATGAAATTGTAAATAATTTGCAGGTTCGTCTTTGGATTAACGGCTTTGCTTCCCTTAATAACATCTGCAGTTTCGGTCCTTGTGAAAGAGCAGCCAATAAGGGGGCAGAATATGGGGGTTGAACGGGGGCTTCCTAGAAAGCTCCACGAACAGCGTAACGCAATTGTGTGATGCTGTTAAGCAGCCGAATGTTTTTCTTCCCACGTTATTTATTTTTCTGTGGCAAGCGACGCCACAATCCGACTCTGCCATGTTTTACTTCACGTACGTTGATTCTTTAAATCCCTTTTTCTCATTTCTTCCAAGTGTGAAATTAAGAATTATTATATTTTTTTAATATTTTTTTTTCCAGTACAAATAAACTTGGGTTTACCCCAGAGTTTCTGGGGCGTGTGAAGCTCGTCACTTCTATTGCATCACTGCTCGGTGTCGGACTTTATAACGGTTTTTTAAAAACTGTTCGTTTGAGGAAGATATTTCTAGTCACCACTATTATCGGTTCAGCTCTTGGGATGACTCAAGTAAAGCTTCATGCCCTTTTTCAACCCGAAGCCATTTTTTTCGATTACTCAGTTTGCAAATTCCGTTATCGGTTTTGAATTTTACATTTTTTTAGGTTTTGCTCGTCACTGGATTGAACCGGCAGTTGGGTATAAACGACGAATGGTTCGCCATGGGTGACTCCCTAATAATAACAGTTCTTGGACAGGTATACATTATCATACCGTATAGTTTGTATAGTTATTTTCGACAAAATTTAATGACGAGTTCTATTTTTTTTTTTTTTGCACAGGTGTCGTTTATGCCGGTTCTTGTATTAGCAGCGAAAATATGTCCGGAGGGAATGGAAGCAACTCTATTTGCAACGCTAATGTCGATATCCAACGGTGGGAGTGTTCTCGGCGGTCTGATAGGAGCTGGATTAACTAAGCTATTTGGTGTGACAAAGGATAAATTTGACAACCTAACTTTTCTCATAATTTTATGCAATCTCAGTTCTTTGTTACCTTTGCCTTTACTTGGCCTCCTTCCGGAAGATTCATCCGATTCCGATTCCGAGAAGAACGCTGACGTGGAAATGAAATCAAATTGATATTATATATATACAGGTGGGAAAGAAAAAGAAAAAAGTAGTTGTATATTGTAACAAAATGCTGTCTTGTAACTTTAGGATATTTCTCTTCTAATTTAAGTACCCTTTAATTTCATTTACTTTGTCTAATGTGACAAGTCAAATGGTCCATTTATCAAAACATGCCACGAGAGCATCAAACATACAGACAAAATAAATCTCATATTTGGTCCAATTTCAATTTGTTTACTTAATTAAATAAATCTCATATTTGGGTTTTTTTTTAATGAAAGAACCAACCAAGTGTTTTGGGTAAACTTACACTCTCGTATAATAATTTGTAAATTATACGATAGACGTAAATCACACACCATGTGTAATGATCTCAACCTAGCGATCGTTAACGAAAAGATTCGAATTTGGGTCAATTAAATTTTGTAACTTAAAAGGCACTTCTTTATATAGTATGCTACAAAAACCAAATATCAAATAAAGATTAATACCATGCCAATTGTATTTGAAGCTGAACCATCATTTTCATTTTTTCTGGATTAATTCTGTCATTTTCTGAAATTAAATTGAGCCTGGAAATTGAATTTGGGGAACCTCCCACGTGGCAAACTGATTGGAATTCACATGGCCAATAAATCTCCACAGTGTGTGTGTAGTCACATCTCTATAGTTTTTATTTAATTCAATTTTCAAGAAAGAAAAAAAAAAGTTAGGACAATATAAAACAAGGGAAACCACTTGTGGAGTTTGGCCACTTTAGCCTTAAATAAGAATAATATTTGGTTAATGTTTCAATTTTGTAGCCCTACATATCTAACTCCTATATATGCATAATGGTAATTAATTAATTACTAAAATATTACTATGATAATGTAATTCCATCTTAATGATGTTATTATTATTGCCTAAACATGCACACTACCTATAAATGTCACTTCAACAATCAATTAGCACATATTGTTAATTAGTACAATAATTGAGATTATAATAACAAAAAATCATGACCACCATATACATAAATAATATATTTATAAGATGCACCAAATCTTGCAACTAGAGAAACCAAAAAATACTTTCTTCATCAATTGTCACATGATATTCTTCTTCTTCAATTATTATGATATGATATGATATGATTTATATATAATATATATATATATACAAATATATGATGAATTAAAAAAAATATATATGGTGGATGATTGGAAATAAAAATGATTACAGAATAAGTGGTTAGGAGAAAATAAGATATATTGTAGCATGTGAGAAGCCATGTGAAGGGCAATAAATACAAAATTCAGGCCCCCATCAGGCAATTATATTTTTTTAGCCTACCTGCATATGAATAATTATAATGCTATAGAGGAAGAAAACAAGAACCCCATGTGGATATTCATTGGAACTCTTCAACTATATATTTATATATATATATATATATATATATATATATATATATATATATATATATATATATATATATATATATATATATTTATAATTATCCCATTATTATTTTAGTGTTCAAGAAAGAGATGTTATATATTAGTATTG
>NW_012192978.1:376223-397133 GCF_000504015.1 Erythranthe guttata
TCGAGCTCGTCGAGTTCCTTCTTTTTTAGCTCGAGCTCGTGTTTATTTTGTTGAGCTCCAGCTCAAGCTCATATTGTTGTTTTTCTTCTTCTTTTGTAAATATTTTTTAATTATTATTAAATTATTTAAAAAAATTACAAAATAAACAATAAGTTGTAACTATACATATTTTTTAATATTTTTATTTTATTTTTATTTATTTCTATAATATTTTATATTATTATATATTATTTAAATAAAAAATAATAAAAAAATATATAAATGGTGAATAAGGCTCGCGAGTCGGCTCGTGAGCTCACGAACAACTAAAAACTGGCTCGAGTTCGAGCTTTTTTCGAGCTGGCTCATAGCTCACGAATCGGTTCAGCTCGTTTACCACCCCTAGTTTCATCTCTGCAAGTCTTGTAAAGAAATTTAAAAGGGGGAAGAGATATAGTAACATCGGCAACATTTATTTAAAGAAACTGATTATAGTTAAATTGGTGATATCCATTCTTGATTTTTTTTTGGCTTTTTTTACATTTAACTAACTTTTAATAGATTTATTGTTTATTCACCTTAGTTGACTTATAAAATTAATCTTTTGGCACGATTTAGGCAATGTTTGGAAGCGTTTTGGATCTTATTTTGATTTCATTTTGAGGAAATATGTTTTGGGGAAATAATTTGAGAATGAAAGTAATGTTTGTTTGTATTTTGAAAGGAGACAAAATACACTGTAGCAGTCAAATCATGTTTAAAGGTGTTAGAAAAAAAGTATTTTTGAAGAAAAAAATTGAAAGATGAAGTGATGTTTATTTGTTTTTTAGTGAAGGCATTTTTTACTGTAGCAGTCAAATCATTTTACTGTAGCAGTCACAACATGTCTGAAGGAGAGAGAAACTTTTGAAATTATTTTGAGAAAATGATTTGAAAAGTGTAATAAATCTCATTTTGTTTTGGGGAAACAATGAAAACAAAACAAAAATGCATCCAAACATATTAGTATTTTTTATCGTATCTTTTGCATCTGATCTACAATCAAGAACATGATTCAGGATAATTTAAAAATCCAACTCGACGAACTAAAACTTTCATCTTTCACATTTTCTAACATTCAAGTGGAATCATTGTCATAATCGAGCTCGAAGTCGGATCAAAGGCTCAACTTCAAATGGTATCATTATCGAAATCAAGCTTGAAGTCGAATTAAGTGCACAGTTAACCTAGCTACTAATGACCTATTGGCTGATTTTAATCATATTGTCCAGATCCGATCTCCGATCAAGATGATTGAATATGATCTAGAAAGTTAACCCAAAGAATTAAAATAATATTTCTATTTTACATTATCTCAAATTAAAATAGAAACGTTGCCAAAATCGAGCTTTAAATTGTACCAATTGCATAGTCAACCTACTCACTCGAATTTTATATATATATATATTTTTTTAATTAGAATTTTAAACATTATGAAATTTCTACCCTAAAAATAAAATAAAATAAACCATGAAAAAGGGTAGTCCACATTCTAATTATTTATTTTCACAAATTGCAATAGAAGGGCCTTCACTATCAAATTATCAATCAAGGCCCCACATTTGTCTCATATTCCCACTGCTCAATGTCCCTTATAACATGGAGAGAAAATTATGGCTACCCAATCCCCCCCCTACTATATTAACTTCCCTCCTTCTTTCTTCTTCAAGAATCTAGAGAGAGAGAGTCTAGAGAGAGAGAGTATCTAGAGAGAGAGAGAGATGGAGAACGAAGTGGTGAAGTGCGAGTGCTGTGGTTTGAAGGAAGAGTGCACGGAGGAGTACATAAACGAAGTGAAGTCGAAATTCGAGGGCAAATGGCTATGCGGGCTTTGCTCGGAAGCCGTGAGAGATGAAATAACGAAGAGAGCCGGAAAAGTAGCGACGACGACGACGTTGTTATTGGTGGACGAAGCCGTGAAAGCGCACATGTCGTTTTGCCGGAAGTACAAGTCGAACCCGGCGACGCGAGTCGCCGATGGAATGATGCAGATGCTCAGAAGAAGATCGGCGGCCGATAGTTCTTCGTCGCCGTCGTCGTCGAAGAAGTACTCTAGATCAGCTAGTACTTCTCAAGTGGGAGATAACTCTAGATTCTCTTATTAATTATATAAGTTTATTATTTGTTGAGTAATTAAATTAATTATCTAGTAATTTAATTAGCTATAGCTACCATTAAATCTTTGGTTTTGGTTGGAATAATTAAGACATATTTATAAATTAATCAGCCTTAATTATTTTAATTTCTTGTTTTGTACAGAGACGGTTAGTTCTACATGTCTGGTTTTTTTCTACTTTTGTCTCAATTTATATATCTAAAATCCTTTTATATATATATATTGTCAATTTTATATATAGCTTAGTTCCATAACCCTAATTACTGCATTAAAGCAAAATTTTATTGAATTAATAACCATTACAGTACAACGACGAGATTTACTCAGTGCACTTCGAATAATTTTATTGTCATTTAAAATTAAAGGAGGATTAATTATCAAACCTAATAAAATATTATATTAATTACTTAAGTAGTAGTAGTATTTTTCTTAATTACATTAATATAAAATGTGTCAACTAACTCACACAACTTGTCTGAATGATTTCACCAATATCCATTTAATTTCCAAGAAAGAGAATCAAAGCTATCTGGTATATGTGAATTATTTTTTATTTAAAAAATAATTTAATTTGCCACTTGGCTTAATGTAGCTAGTTAGTGAGCCATAATCAGGGTTATTAATTTAATTAATTACTCCAAAAGCAGGTGTATCTGCTCCACAAAGCACATCATTATATTACTTATAATATAAGTTTACTTGAAACAAGAGTTAATTAAGAATATTATTTTAGTTAATTATAAATATTTATGCATATATATATATATATATATATATATATATATATATATATATATATATATATATATATATATATATATATATATATGTATATATATATATATATATATATATATATATATATATATATATATATATATATATATATATATATACACACAAAATTCTGCAAAGTACTTATGTATATATATATGCGGCAACTCGGGTCAGAAATCTGACAGAGAATAGTTCAACTCTTGACCCATATATGTAATTTACTATTTACCATAAGGTCACAATCTATTTCAAAATGGGAGAAGAAATTTATAACCAAACCAAATAATCCATACATATCATATCTAGTCAAGGCTGCGTTTGGCTGCCAAAATTACACTCGAGTAACTTATAAGTTCTGATGGTGTAAAAACTACACCCTCAAGACCTCATTCCCAACCTGTCTCCACTGACAGTCAGGATCACCTAACGTCGGAGCTATGACCGGCAAAGATATATAATCTAACGATCAAGAATCCCACGACTTGATATACCTTGATTGATTTACTTTCCTAATCTATCTATGGAATGAAAATCCCGCATCTTGCTCCTCCAACGACTCTTCGCCAGCTGCCCACCTACCACACCTTAATTTCCTCTGAAACTTCATTTCCCTGGTGTCCTTCAACATTTCTAGCGAACTCTTCTTTTTGCGTCTTTTCTGGTAGCGATCTCTTCTATTTTCAAGTGACGAGCTCTTTGTAGTCTATAAACTTTAGCTAATGAGCATTCGACACCTTAAATCCATTTAATTCTCACGACCCACTTTCTTTCGTCTTGAAGGGCCAACTTTGTGAGAAGTTAGGCCCAAACTTGCCGAACTGACCCTATCAAGTCCTATATCCAAACACCTTAAAATTTAATCTTTAAAATAAATAAATAAGTATCAATATAAATTTTCTTATTAATTAATAAATAAAAGCTCAGGAAAATTTTTGGGCAGTGAAATAAATAAATAAATAAAGTTAGTTGGGGTATATCAGTCATTTCATTCTTGTCTCCTACATCCCTCCCTACTCTCACGGGCTACCTTAATTAAAACCCTAGAAGACCGTTGGATATTCAAATTTTTAAAACAAATCCCCAAATTTCAATTTCTCGTGTTCAATTCACCAATCAAATTCCCCAAGAAAATCAATTTGCGAAACCCCCACACACAAATTTCAAATCCAAGAGACAGAATTAAAAAAAAAAAATGGTTCAAAGAAGATCCAAAACCCCCGAAGACGCCGCCGCCACGACGAAATCAGTGATTCTCACTCCAAACTCCTCCGCAAAATCGACGGCGACAACGGCGGAGAGCAACCAGTCGGAAACACGAGACAGTTTCTACTTCCCCGGGTGCAGAAAAGACGCGAATTGCAGCTGCGAGATATGCATCGCGAGCATGAACGCAACTCTCGATTTGATGCCGCAGAGCTCCCTCACCAAATTCTCCGCCGCCAGGCCCGGAGTTCGAAGAAGCCCCATCGCTTTTCCTTCGCCGGCCGATCTCTCGACACCGCCGAAGAAATCGAGGTATCAGATCCGGCGCGTGGATTCGTCCTCGCCGCCTCTGGATTCAACCGCGAGTGCGGTTTTGCAGGAGAAGTTGGAAAGGGGGAAGAAGGGAGAGAAGGAATCGGGTTTAGGGTTTTTCGCGGTGAGGTTTCTCTTCGGCTTGATTTTGATTTTCTGCGTCGAATGTGGTCTGTCTTGGGTGGTTTCTGGTGTTGTCAAGGCTAAATTGTCGCCGGATTTAGTGACGGAGTTGGGTGGAAATTCGTCGGAAATCGAGGGGCTGAAAGGTAAATTCACGTTCTTGAAGAACGAATTAGAAGTGCTAGTCGGCAAAGAGGTCTCGAATTGCACCTCTGTCGATTCCGTGTGGAAAATTACCCAGGTTATTATTCAGTTTAAATTACATGTGAATGATGTTAATTAATATTAAATAATTAGTTTTTAGCATTATCTTGATTTTAATTTTAATTTTAATTCAGGACGGTTTATTGCTAAATTCGAAATGCGTGTTGTACAAATCAACGGCCGAGGAAGTGAGCATTTGGGGCTGGCCATTGCAGACCGTGGGATTGCTCACAGCAGAATATTCCCCTCGATCGTTCACCGTTTTATCGGGGAAAGTTACAGAGGTAAAACCTCAATTGAAAAAAAATGACCCTTTTAACCTTTTTACATGTAGTTAATTAATAAAAAAAAATTTGGTTCTTGCAGTGGTTGTCGGAGGAAGCGAATTATTCGATTCGAGCAGGGAATAGTTCGTGGGTACTAGGAAAATGGAGTTCATCGGTGGTGCAGTTGGATCCGAATACGTGGATATTGGAATACAGACAGGGGTTTCTCATGAACGACGATACTAAACTGGTTTCGACTGTAATGGAATGCTTCAAGTTCGGGATGGTAAGAGGGTTTCAAATGTTGAAGAAAGAATTTTGGCTGCCGTCTTCTCGAAGTCGAGATTTTGATTTTGCACGTGGGAAAATTCTAATCCCTACTTGAGGAAAAAAGAAAGGGAAGAAAATCAATTCTCATTCCTCGTGAGAAATTAGGTTTTGTGCTTTGTGTTATTGTTTTTATTTGTTTTTGTCATTAAATTGTATAAAAGAGATGGAAATGGTGTACTCCTTTTGTAGCTAATGGAAATTAGTTTTATTTTTTCATGATCAATTTGGGCCTATATAGCATGAACACGAAAACGGGGATTCCAGCAAATGAGAAACGGTATGTCCCAAAAACGTAGATACGGGAATTTTGAGGAAAACGTATAAATATTAAAAGTATAGGGGCATATATGTAAATATGCTATACAAATGTATATAAGTTTTCATTTATATATAAATTCTTTTTATGTATATTTTTATACAAACATATTCAAAATAAATTTTATTCTCAACTATCAAATTTGCAATTGATCATTAAATCACGTAAATAATTAGAGAAGCAACAAAAATATTTACAAATTTATGATTCAAGCATGTTTCTAACTTTTTAAAAATTGCAAAATAGTTCATAAGGTCTATTACAGCTGTCCTCGGGTATCGAACACGAAACATGTCTGAAACGCGAAAACATTAAGAATTTGAAGTTTACGTGGTACAACCAACCCTCATTAGGAGAGTTGGTACCTAGCCTTACCAGTAGGGTAAAAGGTCTAGGGTTCGAGTCCCCCTCCCCTACTTCCCCTTGTAATGACTTGAATTACTCAAAAAAAAAAAAAGTTTACGTGGTACATAAATTTGGGTCAAACATAACAAGAATACTTAATTAATTACATTTAGGTAATTATTATGAATATACTTTATTTAGAAGGTGAAAAATAAAGAAGCAACTTTGACTCGTGAAGAAAAGTCATGATTAGTAATTTGACTCTCAACTAATAAAGGATGATAAATTAGTTAAGGGGAAATATGCAATACCCCCCTCAAATGGAAAATATTATGAGTAAAACCCAATTGACTTTTAAGACTTTTGCACAAACCCACATCCCAAACTTAATTAGTGAAACCCCCTTAATTAAACATAATAAGACATAAGTACCCTTATTAATAGTTTTTTATAATAAATCAAATATTCAATTACGATATCTTTCCATAACCGTTTCCCTTTATTATAGGCGGACGTGATTCTCTTTGATACACAGACGTGAGTTCAGCCGAGATTAGGAGAGAATAGAGATTTCATCGCCATTCAACCATTCTTTGTTCGTTGCCGGAGTTAAACTGCGTTTGAAGGTTAGAGATTCTTCTTTATTTTTGTTGGTTTTCGTTAATGGGAAACTGCGTTTGAAGGTTAGAGGTGCTGCTTTATTTTTGTTGGTTTCGTAAAGGGGGCTGGGCTGTAGTGTGTGTATTCAGATATGTGTGTACGTAGAACCGAATTTTATTGTTTATTTTTGGGTCGTCTTAATTGGTGTAAAGGATTGTTACTGATTCAAAATTTTATTCCGTTTTACACAGAGTCACGTTGTGACTACTCTGTAAATTAGTTGTTCGTTTTGTGGTAATTGATATGCTAGTGTAATTTATTGTAATTTGTTTTTTGCGTTACTTGATATGTTAGTGTAAGTTTCAATGTGTTTGTTGTTGTAGAATTGAATTCGGATAATATTATGTGATTTGCAATTACAGAGTAGTGCAGATTTACTCATCAGAAGTAGTCACATAGTAGTCACATTCTGAAATTTTTTTGGTGTAGTGCTGCACAACATGTCGTCAACCTTGATGATTGTGTTGAAGTATGGAGGTTCGTTTGGGGTGAAGATATGTCAGGGTGATTTTGTGTATGAAGACCTCGTTGGCTTTGTCACCGATAAGTGGTGCAGTTTGAATGCGAGGGATGTATCGATGACTTACAACGTTGATGGATATGGCGAGGGTATGCTTGGCGATAATGCTTGTAATTTGTTTTTTGCGTTACTTGATATGTTAGTGTAAGTTTCAATGTGTTTGTTGTGGTTGAATTGAATTCACATAATATCATGTGTTTTGCATTTACAGAGTAGTGCATATTTATTCATCAGAAGTAGTCACATAGTAGTCACATTCTGAATTTTTTTTTGTGTAGTGCTGCACAGCATGTCGTCAACCTTGATGATTGTGTTAAAGTATGGAGGCTCATTTTGGGTGAAGATATGTCAGGGTGATTTTGTGTATGAAGACCTCGTTGGCTTTTGTCACCGATAAGTGGTGCAGTTTGAATGCGAGGGATGTATCGATGACTGACAACGTTGATGGATATGGTAAGGGTATATTCTCACTTACTGACTTACTGAATATGACTCACATAATAGTCATATTCTCATTGTTCTGTTAATAATTATGACTATTGTTGATTCATCAATTAGTGATTTATGAATTTCTTGTTTGTTCCCCACTCTCTCTTTCGATTTTTTTTTCCAGATCTGAACAGCAGCAGTAACATGACTATAGTCATATTCAAATATGACTATAGTCTTATTTATGTATTTTCCGAATATGAATATGACTATTGTTGAATATAATCTATATTGTCGTTTTCAAGTAGACTTCTAGTAAGTAGATTCAAATTGATTTTTTGTGTGGATACTGATTGGATTGTTTTCGTAAACAATAGGGAATATTCGTTGTTTTATATGATTTGGTAAACATGACTATGCCATATAATCGGAATTTTTAATTTCAAAATAAAAAAAAAACAATGTAAAGAAAGAATATGACTACAGTTAATATAGTCACATATAGTCATATTCAGTTATAGTCATATTCGGGTTGCAAACTTGTGGAGAGAAAAATTTCAATTTTTTTTTTAAAAAAATAAAAAAACATTTAAAAAATTATTTTTATTAAAAAATATTATAAATAAAAATAAATATAAATGGCTAAATAAAGTCCGAAAATAATATAAAAATAAAAAATAAAAAAAATAAAATCCGAAAATATATATTTTTTTTGATTTGGTAGCATTTTTTTAGGAATTTGAAAGCACATTTTTAGGAATTAAATTATTATTATGGAAAGAGAGAAAAAATAAATAATTGAGATAAATTATACTAATTATTCCTAATTGGTGGGATTTAGGTGCCTCATTAATAGGAATTTTGTAAATAGTAGATAATTATAATAAAAAACGTGCAGGATTTAGTTTCCTTATTAATAGGAATTTTGTTAATATTAGATAATTATTAAAAAAAAGTAGTATAAGGGTAAAATTGGAATTAAATATTATAAGGGGTTTTCACAAAGAAAGAATTATGGCATGGACATATCACTATTTTTTATCTATAGGAGGGGTGTATTGCTAATGACCCCATTAGTTAAATACCAATTACATCTCTATTTTCTCTCGTGTTGGTCAACGCCTCCGTCAACTTTCATCTGCATGTGTTATGCATAAAAAGCGGGAAATTCTATGCTAGACCTGGTGAATATAACCAGGCACCCTAATTAATAAGATTCCCACTACGAGTTCAGTTATGGCCCAATGAGTTTTAGAAATATAATTATAAAATAAATAAAAAAGGACACATGTCAAGAAAAGAGCCACCCGGTGAAAATCACCAGGTGTAGCATCGTATTCCCCCATAAAAAGCCATTCATTGATATTTTTTTCACATATGTAAATATTTATTACATATTTTTTTGTTTCTTTTCTTTCTTTTTCTCCTTCGCATTTCTAATCTTTTCTTCAAGAACTGTATGTATATGTGTATGTATATGTATATGTGTATGTATATGTATATGTATATGTATATGTATATGTATATATAATACGTAACCTACGATTAATATTTAATACGAACAATCGAAACATCGTTCTTGTACGTCCATCAATATTAAGGTTAATTTCCGACAATCTATATACATATTTTATTTTTCTTTTTGTTAATATTCGTATATTTTTTATAACCCTCGAATGGCATCGAACAAGAGGAACGTCAACAACGAATCGTCACGAACAGAAAGAAATTACGCCCACAAAAAGCTGAGGAAACTGCCTCACGTTTTCAGCAAAGTCTTGGAATTGCCCTTCGGCTCCGATGCTGACGTGGCGGTGGAGGAGGGGCCCGAGTTCTTCCGGTTCTCCGCGGAGATCGAGGTGGATGCTGATGATGATGATGATGTGGCCGCCGTGGGCGACGACATGAGGGCCCACGCGGTGGAGATTCACCCTGGTGTGGTCAAGATCGTCGTCAGGAATAACAGTCAGAACAAGATCAAGGGCGGTGGTGGTGGTGGTGATGAAAGCAAAATGGAATTACTCCTCGACAAATTGGAGGTCGACACGTGGCGGTTCAGATTGCCCTCTTCTTCCCGCCCCGAGCTTGCTACGGCTGTGTTTGTGGACGGAGAGCTGAGCGTCACGGTGCCCAAGGGTGGGCCCCGCAGGGGGGTTGTCGAGGGGGCTGAAATTTGGGGGTGTGGGATCAGCAAACTTGTTCTTGCACAGTAGGGTTACATCTTTTATTGTTTTGTATGTATGAATGTAAACCTAAACTTTCAAATGCAATAAAATCGATGATTTAAACACGTAAAAAAGGAATAATAAACACTACAGACACCCTTTCGGTTCAGACAAAAAACGTTACTTCCGACAAATAACCAAAATTATACTACAATTCGGATAGGGTGTTATCGATATAATACTATGTAAATAGATAATGTTATTTCAGAAACGTAAATCTTATTCAGATCGACGCCTGAAGGAGAACCCGTTAAGCGGGGCAAATTTGGCAAGATTATCCGAACCCCGTTTGGATATTCCCTTCTGCTTCATCTGCCTTTGCGACACTCTGTTGCTAGCTGTGGGTGCTGCCACGTCAGCAATCTTGGCAACAGAATCGAACACCTGGTTTTGAGTCGATGCAAGTTCGGTTATCCTTTTCTGGTTCTTCGCAACAGCTTTAGCAAGTTTGGCTCTACGGGATTGCAGTTTGGAGATTTCTTGATCGATTTCTTGAATTGCTGACGAGGCTGACGCGTCTTCGGCCTGCAGAAGGGCGATTTTGTCCTTACACAACATGTACTGAATTTTCATGGAAATGATATTGTCCGAACTGCCGCCCTCGTTTTCTGGTAAGTCTTTGCTTGCTGGTGGAATCTCTTGAATGAGATTCAGCATGGAATGTTCTTCTTTGGTTAGATGTGGATCGGATTGAAGCTTATACGACAAGTTTTGAACTTCTAGAAGCTTGTTCGAGGCGATTAAACTCGGGATTCCGATCGATAGAAGTGAGGTTAGTTCGTCTCGAACTTTCTTGAATTCGTCTATCTGGACATGCGAGTTTATTGCTTCGGGAGCCGAGTTCGTCAAAGTGCCGTCGAGTGAGTTGAGGTAGATTTCGAATTCCTCCGAGGACATTTCCGCCAGGTGGTCCGCTAGGGATTTGGAGTCGTGGGGCCTACAAGCGAGGGCAGATTGGTCATTTTGTAGTGGTTCGGCCGCCGGTGGCGAATTCACATCGGCTGAGGTTGTTGTGTTGTGAGCTGAGAGAGAGATGAATTTTCTAGCGGAGCTTCTTGTTCTCGTCGAAATTTGACTTTCCGATTTCGGTTGCTTCTTTGTTATTGTTATAGCTCTCGAGGAAGAAGGTCGCTTTCGCTTTTTCTCTGCAATTTTTTTAGCTTCAATCTTTTTACCTGCAATCGAGAAATGTATCTAAAAGAGTTTCCAAGTAAACCAGAAAACAAAAATAAATGTAGCTTAATAAACGGGGTGTTTTAAACGTCGTTTTAGTTTTACCAGTACCGTACTTATTTCAAATGTAATTTTGACCATTTTTCAGTTTGAATTCCCAACCCACAATAAGTTTACTTCAAACATGATTTTGACCATTTTACTGTCCGAATACGGCAAATTTCAAAGCATGAAAGTCGTAGCCCTTCGAGTTGGCTTTCTAACGCGACTTGAATCAGCTAAATTGGTGGTTGGATGAAAAAGTTATGCAGAATCTTGAAATTTAAGTAAAATCGAAAAAACATTTAGCATTTCAGTTCACAAATGCATAAAACTGACCTTTCTCCACGGACATCTTCTCAGCTGGAATATTCCAAGTAAACATTGCGAAAAACGCATCAACATCTGCTTCAGGAAACTCCGATTGAAGATAACGAGTTATTGCCAGTTTGCTGCCAAGCCATTCTTTTCGAGTCGGACTTTTCTGAAGCCTCGGTGGAAGAAGCAAGTATCTATGTCTATAATATCCGAAAGGGTTGACTTTATTTCCCACTTTCCACGTCCAAACATCGCCTCGATTCGGCCAGTCAACAGGGGCATAAGGGAGTCCTTGACCAGACGCACAAAGGGGAACCGGCATCGAATCGAGGGTATAATCGGAAACTTCAATCTCCATAACTCCAAACTCCAAATACTTCCACCACGTTCTAGAAGGTTCGCTCAACTACACAGAAGTTGTATACATTGTAAACTGAAATTGGAAAATGCCCAATTTATAAAGACTCGAGCTTTATTAGGTAAACTCGAATTAGTAAAAGACTAACTCGATTCAAACCTCAAAGTTAATGCCTGCTGAAATATTGTTAAGATTATATATATGATCGGCAAAAAAACAAGAATCTTTAAAATAGATTACCTCATTCGACTACGATTTCGGACACAACAAGCATATGCATATAGATAAGTACCGATTTATTCGTACCCGGATGGTTAAATTTCATAAATCAATTGCAAAAATTAAAAGGGTAGCTAATTTCAAGATCTATTACCAGTTAAATAACAAGATCTCATCTGATTATCTGCATGCAAAGACTGAATTTTGACCCCATTTTCTTGCTCAATTTTTACAGACATTTTTC
This sequence comes from Erythranthe guttata, assembly GCF_000504015.1. The sequence continues at coordinate 388,419 of NW_012192978.1, forward strand.
AAGGTTTCTTGATCATGGGCTTTCTTCCTTAATTTTTCTTACATCTGGGTTTTCTCTAAGTACCAAAAATTACAGTGAATTCTTACAGAAAAAAGCAGTATAAAAAAAGTTGAATTAATTTGTAGATCATGTAATTAACTGATATGAATTATGAAAAATGTATGCTACAGTTGAATTAAACTGAAAGAGAAAAAGGGGAGGAAAATTTTACCAGAGAATTAGGGTTTCGACAAAATCGATGATCCCTCAGCAGTTAGCCCCCTCGTGAGCTAATTAAGACAGCAGTAAAGAGGATAGCACTTCCATTTTTATTCTGCAAATTGGAAAAAGGTAACGTATTATTTCAGAGATATCCGACAAATGAAATTACAATTTTGCCCCTTGTGATTTTTTTTTTTTTTTTTGTTATTTTTTTTTTCTTGGACAGAAATAATACAAGATTCATTACATGGTCTTTTTTACCAATTATCTAATAAATTTATGTTATCGTATTTGAGAGAATTTTCATCATGCTAGCTCGAGAGATACTCGGACTCGAGAGTTGATTGGAAACGTGAAAGATTGTTCGTTCCAGTAATTTTAATTTTATCTGACGTTAGGTAAAATGTCGAAGTTCGTATGATTATTACCTTTCAAGGCTTGAGTAATTTTTTTAATAAGTATATGTAGAATAGATTTCATGTATACCACTTGTGTTTTTATAGTGTATAGAATTAGAATTAGAAATTGGAATTAAAATATGGAATTAGAATAAAATAGTTATATTAGATCTAGACTTTAATTTATGTTGGTGGAGCGTAGTAATAATGTTATTGGGCTTGTAGTGATATTTACCATGTGACCTTAAAAGTAGGACTAACAATTGAGTCCCGCCTACTTAAAACCCGATTGTTTGACCCAATTTAATTTGAGTCGAGTTTAACTAACTCTTAGTAGGGTTGAGTTTGAGCCATATCGAATCCGAAAAATGTATGACCCGAGTTTGAGTACTATGGCTCAATTTAAATAAGGCCCGATCGAATTAGAAATTGAAATATTTATTAAATTTGATTTACTTTTTCGAATATTTGATTTCACAAAAAAGGTCAAACTTAACTTAATTTCAATCCCATTTTACTTTTTAGAGATTGACTTTGACTGAGATTTTAGTATTAGCAAGTATGAAATGAACATGTTACCCAATTTACCAGATTCTTCACATTTTCTCAGACAATTTTCAGGAACAAATATATCCCAAAATAAAATAGGAATAGTTAATATTTGATTCTATAACTATATTAATTCGGTAATGGATTTAATGCATAAACATGGAATATTTAACCAGTCAAATTAAATTTTGAAAAATAATTTCACTATAAAAAGAGCATGGGCTTGTACGATATTTCGACACAACACAAATTTTTCGATATACCATCGCAGTAAAAGAAAAAGAAAAAGTAAAAATGTCTCGCGTGTGCTCTCTTTTAGTCGTATTTTCTCTCCTGATAATTACTCTAACTGCACCTCTTATTCAAGGTTTGGAAGATGACTCCAGCCTGAACCACCACCACCACCACGCTCCTCCTCCTCACCACCACCACCATGCTCCTCCTCCTCACCACCACCACCACCATGCTCCTCCTCCTCATCACCACCACCACCACCATGCTCCTCCTCCTCACCACGCTCATCCACCGAAACATGATGCGCATGCGCCCCACCACCACGGTCGACATGCTCCTCCTCCACACCACCACCACCACGGCTTCTAGAAAATTATTAGGTGAAGTGCTGGAGAAAAATTTAATGTATTTCATGATTAGATGTTTGTCAAACATATATAAATTTATATATTTATGTACTTTTAATTTATGAAATAATAATACAAGCATTTGTTGATGAGTTATTTATAAAAATTAAAATGCACTGTGTTCCTAATAGATCATTGCAATTGTTGTTCTTTTACATACCAGAACATCCAAATCAAGCTTATAACTCGGCCCCGGTTACGTTTGTCATTCTTTAATTTTGAATTTGTAGTAATAATACGAATTGAAAAGAAAAAAAGAAAAAAAAAAAAAAAAAAAGATTACAGTGGTCTCATGTATTTATGACTTATATTTTATATTCACATACGAAAATATTTTAAAAAAATCATATTATATGCCAAAAAGTGAATTAAGTATACATGCAATAGACTAATCATCTCAAGAAGTTAAGAATTCTTACTTGAATAATATTTAATTGATTTGTCTAAACAAAACTAAGTTATATCTATTACTATTTTTTTTTACATTGTTCCTATTATCGATGTTCTGGTTTTAAATTAAATTAAATTACTCGTGGACCACCAATTTATGAATATTTTCATGTGTTGTTTGAGATATTTGGTGCTCAATTTAAGAGTTTCTCCCATAATTCAGTATTTAATTCTTCGACGAAAATTGAGTTTTAAACCATAATGTATTTCAAAATGTTATTAGTTTGATAGTAATATTAATTTCAAAATAAGTTAAGTGTGACCTTAAAATTGTACGAGTAAATTACAATAATCACTCATGAGATGTAGTCTAACTACAATTTACCTACTCAAACTAATGGTCAATTTAAATAATACCTAAATACAAAGAAAGAGAGGAAATTAAAAATAATTTCTTAAACAAGGATTTAATTATTAAAATCTCATTTTTATTTGTGAAATTATATTAATCATCTTCTTAGAATATATTTAAATTACGAAAGCTATAATCATTTTTTTATTATTAGTGAACATATAAATATAATTTAGTTTTACTAATATTTGACTTCACACCAAAGTCAAACTTAATTTATTTTCTATCTCGTTTTAGAGATTGACTTTGAATAAGGTTTTAATATTAGCAGGCAGGTATGACGTTACCCAATTTACCAGATTCTTCACATTTTGCCGATAATTTTCAGAAACAAATATATTTCATAGTAATTCATATATGGTTCAAAATCATATTGTTTTTGACTTTATAGTTATAGTAATTTGATAATCGATTTAATGCATAATCATGTAGCATTTGACCAGTCAAATCGTAATTTTGAAAATTAATTCCACTATAAAAAGAGCATGTGCTTGTACAATTTTTCTACACCAACACAATTTTTCTCTATACCAATCGAAAAAAAAGAAATAAAAAAAATGTCTCGTGTGTCCTCACTTTTAGTCGTATTTTCTCTCCTGATTATTACTCTTACTGCACCTCTTATTCAAGGTTTGGAAGATGACTCCAGCCTGAACCACCACCACCACCATGCTCCCCCTCCTCACCACCACCACCACCATGCTCCTCCTCCTCACCACCACCACCACCACCATGCTCCCCCTCCTCACCACCACCACCATCATGCTCCTCCTCCTCACCACCACCACCACCATGCTCCTCCTCCGCACCACCACCACCATGGCTTCTAAATAAACTAAATTGAAGTGATGGAGAACAAGGCTGTTTTCATGTATTTCATGATTATTAAATATTTCTCACATATATAAATATATATATGTACTTTTTATTATGAAATAATAATACAAGCATTTGTTGATGAGTCATTCTTATATTATAAATGCATTGCTTTGCTCCTACTATCATATCAATGTTACTGCTCTTTAACAAATTTATACTCGATATTCGATTCAAGATCGATGGTCGTAAATTCCCTCGATCTCCATTCATTAACATATCGAATCAAGCCGAACACATATTTTTGTTAAATAAGATAAAAAAAATTGACTCGGGTTCAAACTTGATTAGAAAAAATATACAAAAAAAAAATAAAAAAAAAATCAAAAAAAAAAAACAAAAAAAAAAAAATCATGTGTATAAACGACGTCGTATAACAGGCGAAATAGAAGAAGAGTGAACCGAGCTACATTTTTCAGTACAAAATTGAAAATATCTTCGGTTCCAATTCAGAGAAGATAATGGCAGCCAGCCTCAATCATGTTTCTAGAGAATCCCCTGATATCAAACGCCTCGCCAATTTCTACATTGAGGTTCTTCCCCTATTTTTTTCTGATGTTTAATTGCTTTCATTTTCTTCTTTTTTCCGTGTTAAATTTATGAGATTGAAATTGAAATCGAAAAAAAATAAATTAAGATAGGGTTTTTGTGGGTCTCCGTGAATTTCCGATGTCGATTACTCTGGGTTTCAGTTTCTAGGGTTGAAATTAAATTCGTAAGAAAAATTGCAGGATGCATGTTTGAATTTTATGATTATAAAATTAAAAAAATAAAATAAAAGGGGCAATTGATTTTGTGGGTTTTTTTTTTTTTTTTTTTTTTTTTTTTAATTTGTTTATTTATAAGATATTTGGATTTGAGCAAGTGGAGAGTCCAAGATTCGATTTTGGGGTGATATGGTTGAAATTAGGTTCATCTCTGTTCCTGCACCTCATAGAAAGGGATCCAAATTCGAAGCTTCCAGAAGGACCATCGAGTGCCACGTCAGCAGTTTCAGACCCGAAGAATCTCCCCCGAGGGCACCATGTCTGTTTTTCCGTGCCCGATTTCGACTCCTTTGTGCAGAGCCTCAAGGTAACAACTGTTTATCACTAGTAGTTGAGAATTGCCTGCTTTAGGTAGTAATATAGGATTGCGACGAAGTTAATCGGAGATTATTGCTGTATCATATGTATCGAACTCGGTTGGATTTTCCGAAACTATGTCGTGGTTTTATCGTAAGAGTTGTACTTTGGAGTACAATGCTTTTAATGCAAAGGAATTCAAGATTCGAGAAATAATCGGAGTTGGTTTAGTTTATCGCAGGGCTAAAAATTTCTAATGCTATTCGTGTAATTAGTTTAATGGTAGTGTTACTTATACGATTTATAGGTTTCGTATAGAATTTTACGATTCGGTGTTCACTTTGATATTAGTAGTCGGGTTTCGTTCGTGAGCTATTCGTCTTTCTTGAGCCTTTCTGTATAATAAGCTTAGTTGATTATGAGCCTAATTAATAGACTTAAATTCTCCGTTTCTTATGAAAGATTTGCTTCGTATTTACCTGATCAGGATAAAGGAATCGAGATACACGAGAGGACGCAACCAGATGGGAAAACGAAGCAAGCCTTCTTCTTCGACCCAGATGGTGAGTCAAGTCAATCCACGCATCGGCAAAATTCATTCTTGAATCTCTTTCTTTTTTCGGGATAAATTTAATTTATTGTTTTTGTCTCACTATTTCGAGAAAAAAAATTCCTGCAAAATCGAACATTGTTTTCGTGAATCTTTGTTTCTAAAATGCAGGAAGGATTGGAGGTATCAAGCCAGCTTCCATTCTTCTAAACCGCAACACTTTTATGTTGCAATAAATAAATAGTACTAGTAAATAATATGTTAAATAATATAGTTGTGATTATTAAGCAGTATTTCGAATTATGTCGTTTGGTTTGTAGGATGGGATTATGTGAATTTGTTGAATAATCTCAAGATTGTATTTGTTCTATTAAAAAATAGTCGGAAAAATACAGTTTTCATCCCTAAGTTTGCACTGATTTACATTTTGACCCCCCATGTTTACAAAAAAATATTTCGGTCCTTCATGTTTTAAAAATTCAACACTTTTAGTTGTTTCCGTCAATTTTTCGTTAGTACTAATGGAATCAAGCGTGTTCCCATGATTTCCCTTCACTTACGACTAACGGTTAATTGACGGAAATAATTAAAAGTGTTAAATTATTGAAACACGAGGGACTAAATGTGCTTTGGTGAACATGGGAGACCAAATATAAAATCGGTGGAAATTTAACCGGTGAAAATGTGAAATGTCCAAAAAGTAGTCATGAATGAATGATTTTTAATCCAATTCTACTACTAATCAGATTAGCCTTTGGAGAAACAAAATAATTATTTATTTTTTAATTTTTCCAAAAAAATGACACGAATGCTCCCAAGGTGCCACGTGTCAAAACAAAGACACGCTGTCCTTGTATGGAACTGCCACCTCTTTTCATCGTACGCAGAAGCTGTAATATACTTCTAATTTATGGAGTTGTTTGAGAATCCAGCTGCAATAATTCACAGCGAATTCGAACCCAAATCAAATTAATCTATCATGAGTCAAGAACAACCGAAAAGGCCGCAGGATCAGGGCGGCGAACTGCAGGAACCCATCAAATACGGCGACGTTTTCCAGGTTTCCGGCGAGCTGGCGGCGAAGCCGATTGCGCCGGAAGATGCCGCCATGATGCAGGCCGGCGAAACCCAGGTGTTCGGCCAGACCCAGAAGGGCGGACCCGCCGCCACCATGCAGGCCGCCGCCACTTTAAATGAGAGGGCCGGTCTCGTTGGCCACCGTGATGTAAGCGACGTGGTCGCCGGAAAGGAAGGTGTCGCCGTCGCTGAAACTGCTCTTCCGGGGGCTCGTATTATCACCGAATCAGTCGGGGGGCAGGTAATTATTAATCTTTTCGGGTTTCGGGATTCGGGTTTCGAAAATAATAATAATAAAAGTGGAAATTTAATCTTGGAGTTTCCGACAGGTTCTGGGGCAGTACATACAGCCGACGCCGGTGATGAACACGGCGGCGGCGGGAGGAGTGGTGATGCAGAGCGCAATAACCATCGGAGAAGCACTGGAAGCCACAGCCCGAACCGCCGGTAATAAGCCCGTCGACCACAGCGACGCCGCCGCAATACAGGCGGCGGAGTGCAGAGCGACTGGTTCCAGCCTCATAGTTCCCGGCGGGCTTGCTGCGACGGCTCAGTCAGCCGCCGCCTTCAACGATGGTTTGGTCGGAGACGAAGGCAAAGTCAAGCTCGCCGACGTCTTAACAGTAATTACCGGCCCGTTAATCCAACTTCAGAAACGCCGATCGTTGATTTAATTTCTTGTTAATTGTTATTAATTAATTTGTTTAGGGGGCTATTGCGAAGTTGCCGGCGGACAAGGCTGCAACGAGGGATGATGCTGAAGGGGTTATAGCGGCGGAGCTGAGAAACGATCCAAATCTGCACACACATCCCGGCGGGGTGGCGGCGTCGGTGGCGGCTGCCGTCAGGTTGAACGAGGGTGGGTCGCCGCCGGGTGCTTGATGAGGGTTGACGAAGGGGTATTTCTGTAAATATAGTACGAAGCGAATGTGAAATAAGTAATATAATAGTGCTGGTAGTAATGGTATTATTACGATAGTATCCCTGTATATTTGCTTTAGCAGTACAACTCTTTTTAAATTTTAATAAATGTCCGAATATATTTTAGTTCAAAGGATGAGTCATTAATCATTATTTGCATATGAAAGCTTAAATTCCTCATTTTGGTTGCTTAATTTGTACCAAATATTTTTAATTTATCAATGTACTTTGAAGAATTATTCGAGTAAATAAAATGATCCAAGAATTTATGGTTCGAATGACCTGAAGACAGTCCCCTTCAATAATAACGTAAAACCGACCAACAATATAACATTGCGATAATGCCTTTTTGAATAGCTTTGAGCGCTGCATGGGCCTTGCCTTCAAACCGCTCGAACGATTCCCGGAATCTTCTCAACACTCTGATCCACCACATATGCAGCCCTGTGAATCCTCTATCGCCACCGTAGAAACAATAAGGAAACGACAGTCGGGTGGTAAAGCCGCATCAAAATTCACTTTCACAACTCTTGGAAGGTGTGATAGTTATGGTTTCAAACACTCTAATTAACCATGTGACTTACCGGCAGTGTTCTAAAAATCGGTCGAGGTGGCCGATTAATCGGTCTCCGAGGCAGAGGCGGTCCCAAACTTTTACGGTTTTAGTGTAAAGGTTTGAAAAACTGGGTTTTTGCTTGTAAGGCGGTTTTTAAGCGATCCGAGGCGGTCAAACCTTGAAAATGGGTCAAACTTCGGTGTAAAAATCGGTCAAAATTCGATTTTTTTGTTTTTTTATTTTTAATTCACAATAAAAGTTGGGATTTTAATAAAAAAAATTATAGTTCATGCTTTATTTTGTTTATGTTAACTGTTATTGTTAAAGAACCTAATGATATATGCAGCATGCCATTAATGTTCAAAAATAAATTTAAATTCAAAAAATTTACATTTTTATTTATATTTTATAAGGATATTTATGTATTATGATCTTATTATTATTAAACTGTTATTATGTTATTAGGATATATACATGATGAACATATGTAAATAGGTTTAAATATCTTTTTATATATGTTTTAAGTATTTAAAATAATAATATCTAGAAATATATGATATTAAATTTTAAAAACCGATTTATCACCGATTAATTACCGCCACACCGATTAATCGTGAGTCGATGCCTAACCGCCTCCGACCCGATTACTCTTTTTTACAACCTTGCTTGCCGGCAATTATTAACTGCAATTGCACGTGATATAAACACTAGATTGGTAGCTAAATAGGGCGTACGTACTTCTGTATATATTGATTAATTTTAGGTATTTTTTGATATATTCTTCTCAATATTTTCCTATTTGTGGCTTTCTAATTGTGCTTCTACTATTTATACATTTCATCAAGATTGATTGATTGATTGTTCTATCATGTGCTGATCGAATATTTTTAATTTATTACAATATACTCCCTCTATTTCATAATAATTGTCTTTTTATAACAAATATTTGTGTTTTATACTATATTATTTGTTACTTTCTTAATTCAATTCTAAGTATTAATTAGCATATAATGCTTATTTAATCTGATATTACACCCGATAAAATAATTTAGTTAACTTGCCAAAAGCTATTTTTAATTA
>NW_012192978.1:399935-425208 GCF_000504015.1 Erythranthe guttata
TACACCTAGGATTTTCGCTACAACAAAATTCGATCATTCGATATGTTTAGGTCTCAAAAAACCCATTTTTCTGTTTTGATTCGTCGTGAATTCTCAAACTTTTAATTTTCATCAAAAAAAATGTAGTAAATAAACATTGCTATTAATTTTGTTTTTCTTTTTTTTTTTCCATTTATAATTAATCCTAAATTTATTATTTAAACCAATTTATGTAACTATTTTTACAAAAAAAGAATAAGCAAAAGGAAAAAAATTAATTAGACAGATAAGACTTAAGAGTGTCATATTATAATATTATTCTCTGGCCAACTGTAGTCCAAGTGTCAACTACTATATATATATATATATGTAACTCATGCAACCATATATTATACAACTGCTAAATTAAATTAAATTAAATTAAATAATAAAAATAAAAAAATGTCCGGCATTCTTTGGAAAAGCTTCAACCTCTGCTTCTCCAATTTCAAGTGTTTTCCAACCATCACTCTCTCCGCGCCACCCATCGCCGCCGTCAGCGGCGAACATGATCAAGACGATAAATTCCCCACCACCGCCACCGGCGGCGCCGCCGCCGACAATCCCTCACATCTCTTCAAGAATTTCAACTCTCTGTACGACGTAAACGACTCCGACATTTCAACCTCCAAATCTCTCACCTTCTCCACCACCACCACCGCCGCCAACGCCGCCGCGAGCGAGGACTTCTTCTCCTCCGACGACGACTCCGACGGTGAGTCCGCCGTGCCGGATTTCACCTCCGCCTTCGCCTCCCACCGCTTCTTCTTCTCATCCCCTGGGATGTCGAACTCCATCTTCGAGGCGCCGCCTCCGCCGCCGCCGCCGCCATCGCAGGATCCCGACGCGGTGGTGAGCGGCGGAGTGGCGGTTCAGACGTACTCGCCGGACCCCTACTCCGACTTCAGAAAATCCATGGTGGAAATGATCGAGGCGCGTGATCCAACAGACGCTAAGGCGGATTGGGAATTCTTGAACGAGCTGCTCTTGTGCTATCTAACCTTAAACCCTAAGCACACACACAAGTTCATAGTCGGCGCTTTCGCTGACGTCATTGTATCTCTGGCGCCGCCGCCGCCGCCGCCGTGCCGGAAAACCCACCACCACCAACGGCCACATTTGTCTATTTAATTAACCTCTTTTTTCATTTATTTTTTTAAGGTTATTATTATTATTATTATATTATACTAACTGAAGAAGAAAATTAAATAAAAAAAAATATATTTAATAGTGCAACTTGAGTTAAATAATAATATCTCGTTACGGTATATTCCTAAGTTTTTGTGTCGTGTAAAGTGCTTTTGTCTTGCATAAGAAAGTTTTTTTTCTCGTTTCGCGAAACGCGTTTACGGACGAACAATTTTGTATAACTTCGATAAGTTAATAATCGAGAACTTCATTTCATTAACAATTTCTTTACCGTCTTGACTCTATGAAAATGTGTTAAATTAGTAGTTCGATAAATTTAATATTTTTACTAAATTAGTAAAACATTGTTGATTCCGACTGAACTAATTTATATAGATTCAACTGTATATATACGAATACTTTTGTTGTATTATTGCAAAAATGATGACATTTACTTCATAATGAGTCCCGTTTTATAATTTATTTCATCTCAATCATTCTTCTTTAATCTCTAATTAAGCTAAAAACGTGGACAATCTATACGTATACTCGAAACAATTTTCTCGTTTTTTAAGCCGGTGTTTGGCCAAGTTTATAAGTTGTTCAAAAGAGTTTATAAGCTATTCCAAAGTATTCGGTAATTTAAAAAGATACAAATAAGCTAATGGGGAGCACAAATAATATTTTTTTTTAAAGTACATTTACCCGCTTATTTTTTAATATTATAACGAGTAAAAATAGTTTATAAGTTCATTATCCCAACAATTTAAAATTTAATTCTAAAAATACGATATAACAACGTATCAACTCTTAAAACAGTTTATCAAAATTTTGGATTTACTATTAATGCTATTATGTATTATATTCATTATAATTCTTTTTTCTTTTTAATTCATTATCATTATTATTCTTAATTATTGTACATGTATTTTAAAAGGAAATGGAAGGGATTATTTTTCTATAAAATAATTTACCAATCAATTTTGTATTAGGAAAAGTGTTTTGGTGCTTTTGATGACACACAAAATCCAAAAAATATTGTCTCATAAAAGAGCATTGAAATGCAGGAGTCCAGGCAAAGCCTAATCGGTCAATAGCCTTTTCTACTTGTTTATTTGCAATCTCTTTTTTCCATATCAATTATTTATTTATTTTTAATTTATTATTATTATTATTTTTATTTATGCTTCACCAATATATTATACATATTATTCTATATGTAACTTGTATTAGTAATAGCATATTATAATTGATACCATGGGCGGAGCCAATTTTAGATTAAGGGTGCGATCCAATTTATTTACACTATAATATAGTAACATATTTATTTATTTACTTCAATTAATCTACATCATTTAGCCCAACCAATCATAAAGAAAATTATAAATTGTTTGTAAGTATTCAATCTGTATACTACTTTTTTTTTTGTCAACCCAAAGTTAGAGAAATTTTAATTATAGTATTTGATATAAGTTAAGATTGTAAAAATAGAATTAATTAATCAACTACCATCTTGTGACTTTATTGATAGGTCACTTAAAGACAAATAAAAAGAATCCAAAGAAAGCAATCCAACCATATACTAATACATAATATTCTAACTTTAAACTGAAATGATAAATACATGACGATTTTTCTAATTTTAACTTTAATTTTAAATCCCACTTCACACATTTACCGTATGTTTAATTTTATTACATTTAGTGTTGTCGAACACAAAAAAATGGTGGAATAATTCGATTTAGGAAAGCTTCACAAATCTAGAAAAACAAGCGTCTGCGGTAGACAGTAGTATGAGTTCAGCAGAAAAATTCGATAAACTCGTGTTTTGACGATTAGTATTGCAATATTATGGCAAAATAAATGTTTGAAAGAAAAAGATGGGATTGATGCTAAGTTTTAATTTATTAAATAAAATGTTCTACGTTTACTGTTTACTGAAACACGTCGTGTATTTATCAAGTCCCTTAGTTAAATTAACAATATATTTTTTGTCTGATAATTATGCTTAATTATGGTTGGTTAATTAGACAGTGACAATAAAAACCTAATTCCCATAACAATCTTCATTACCAAACTCCAAGCCGGCATTTACCTTTTTCTGTTAGGTGTTATAGGATTTGTAATTTTGTATGCTATAAAGGCAACATTTTAATTTAATTTAATTTACTAATAATATTTTTAATTTTGGACAAATTTTTGGGAGAGTGGGCTTCTAGTACAGACAAACTTGACTGCTATATTGTGTTTTGCTTAACTTCAGATTTTTTTTTTAATTATTATTAAATGAATATGTAATAATAATTAATAACGAGTTGGAACAAGAAGATGAATGCATGTGTGCTTAATTTTGTTAATTTAATCACTGGAGACAAATCAAGATTATGGAGAGGACAAACATAATATATATATATATATATATATATATATATATATATATATATTTGAGTAGTTACATGTAATTAATTAATCATGAGTGCACAAACAAGACCACATCCTTAAATAAATGACTAGTTTTGAAGAATAATTTTTGGAATTATTGACAAATATTTGGCAATGTTGAACACAATAATTGTCACTATGGAGAAATATTTTTATTTTATATTACACGTCACTTTAGAATTTTAATAATACATTAAATATAATTTGTTTTTCCTGTTTTATCCATATTTATTTAGCTCTAATATTAATTATCTCCATCGCATCTTTAAATGATCAAGGTTATATTATTGGGATAATTAATTTGTTTTTTTCGAAATGATATTCGAAATCTTAAACGATACTTTGAAATCTGAATACGTGTGCTGAAATCCTAAACGATACTTAATTTGAAAACGAGATAGTAGAAAGGAATAATCGAAAGATGAGGACCCAAAATTATGAACACATATCTAAATCGAAAACGACTTGTGATTTTGGTGTTTGGCTTTTTTCACCAACTAAAAAAGTTGCACCTGAATTAATCAATCTCGATTATGGGCTAATAAATATTCAATAATTATAAAACCTATCTTTAATTTTATTACATTCCTAAGTCTATGTTTCCAATTCAGCACCTCACCTACTACCACATGCATGAATAATTGAATATTAAGTGGAACTAAATTGCTGCACCGAAAAGCACTACATCTAATGTCAACAATCAACAACATAATACTAAGTTCAAAAAAAAAATTAAGTAAAATAAATTTAATATATTTTTTTTTAAATCGAGTTAGCAGACACTATATGTAACGCCCCGGGTTTTGTTAATCCAGTCTGTTAGCCAACCTACTGGCCCACTAAACACTGAAGCAACAACGGGTCTACTACAAGCCCACACTAAAAGTCCGTGAAAGGTATCAGTGTCCAATAATAGTAATAAAGAATGTTCGAGGTGGCTAACCGTCGTTCCGAGTCGACTCTGATACCATTTGTAACATCCGACCTTTTGTTAACTCGATCTGTCCGTCAACCAACTGGCCCTATTAGGCACCGGTGCAACAACGGGTCTACCACAAGCTCACAGAGAATCCTACATTTTTCCTATGTGGAATAGGTTATTACATTATGTGTTTGTGAGAAGACAAACAAAATAGTACAACAGTGGGATTGAAGTGTAATAATTAGAAGAAGACATGACTATAACTATAACTGAAAATGATGCAATGTTTGCTAACTTCCAATAACTCAAAGATTGTCTACATTCTGACAATATTTTAATTTATTTATATATATATGTCATTTCAATCAAATCACAAATTTAAAAGCACTTTGATGCAAAACAGTTACCTTTTGTCACTGCCCCCCAAACATTTTCTCTATCACTGTTTACAACAATTTATTTCATTGTTTTTTTCTTAATTTGTTGTCGACACCATTTATTTGAACTAAACAATATAAAATAACAATTATCAAATTTCAAATATTAATTCATGTGACACTATAGTACTTCCCATGTGGGATCTTACAATATTGAATTGTCCATTGGTTATAAACCAATGAGTAAATCTTTCTTAGCCACGTTGCCCTTTTCACCCCTAGGATATATAATTGACATTTTCCAACTATAGAGTGATTTTCACTTTCGGATGATCGATAGGAGTGTAAATGAAGCGAATCTGGTCAAACGTATTATTGTTTATACATTGTCCGAATTTATTGTTGACTCCATATTCGTTTGATTATTCAATGAATCGATTTTGAACAAGTTTCAATTGAGTTCAGTTCAAGCTCAATTTGAATTTGAATTTGAATTTTACGTCATAACGGAATTCAATTCGATATGGTGATTATAAAGCGAGTTCAAATGAATTTCCACTATCGATTAGGGTTGTTAAAGGAACGTGCAGAAGTCCATGTTTGTTCGACTTTGTTTGAATTTTCACCGATCTTTAAAATTTATATTTGAGCTCAATTTAATCAGCAATCGGTCTAGTTCGAACAAGTTTCAATCCACCAAGCTCCATCAACTCAATTTCTTACCCATATTTCACAATTTTTTTTTACTTATAACCAAGTCGAACTCCATAACTTATCGAGCAAAAAATATGTTTATGTTCGGTGCATTATGTTAATAAACCAAGTTCAACGAGCTTCTAAAAATCGAGTATGAAATAGTTTTTTTTTTTGGGTAAATTACAACCATCCCCTGAGGTATGGTCAATTTACAAAAAACCCCCTCTTGTTTGGATAATTACATCTACCGCCCTCAACTGTGATTTTTTCTTACACCTCCACCCTTATGGTGTCAAATTCAACATAATCATCTAGATTTCATGGAATGTGCTCTAGTTTGTACTCGTTCTGTGTAATAATATAGTTTCTGATGCACCACAATCTGATATACAAGCCAAAAAACACATATTATGATCATCTTGCTTCAAAATGTGGAGTTCGAATGGAACAAAACGGGTACAAAAGTGATAATATTTCATATAATCTTGAAGATTCCACTAAATTTGAAACCGCAAAGGTGGACGGACGTGTAAGAAAATTTATAGTTGAGGGGTGGTTGTAATTACCCAAACAAGTGTGTGATTTTTGTAATTTGATCATACCTCAGGGGTGGTTGTAATTTACCCCTTTTTTATAAATTTTATTATTATTATTTTGAGAAGAGTTGGGCCTATTTTACAGCCCATATTCACAAACATTGAATTTGTGGCACCATAATCCAAAACCACAAAAAAAATCTCAAAATATATTCTTATTTTCATTAAAGTTTATTAAAATTTATTTATTACATTTTCCTCTAATTTATTTTTGCTCCCAAAATTCCAATGGCAGTTTCACTCTCAAATCTCCCATTCTTCACCCCCTCCAAAACCACATCTCCAAACTCAATTTTCTCCACCACACCAAAACTCGGAGCACCACCCACCAAACAATCCCCAAATTTTACAATATTTGCATCCAGGCCCCGCAACTTCGCCACAATCCCAAAAGCCACCCAAGAAGAAGAAAATGAAAACACCACCACCACCGCCGGCGAGAACGCCGCCGGCCCACCTGAGGAAATCCAGCCGGAGAAATCACAGACGGAATTGGGAAACGAAATCAAGGCGGCGATGAAGGAGAGGCAGCAGCAGAAGGAAGATGCGGGTTTCTTGAGCGGGGTCGCGGAGGAAATAAAGGAAATTGAGTGGCCTGCTTTTAATAAAGTTTTGGGGATTACTGGGGTTGTATTGGGTGTGATCGCAGGTTCGAGTGTCGTTTTGCTCACTGTCAATGCCGTTTTGGCCGAGATTTCGGACCGGGTTTTTGTTGGGAAAGGTGTTCAGGATTTCTTTGGTTGAGGATGAAGAAGATAAGGAACTTCGGATCTGGTGTGGTAGGGTGCACTGTTGCTCCGTGCTCCTGCATTTGATAAATGAGGAATATTATTATATTATATATGAAAGTTTTTATTTTAATTTATGCCCTCTTATTCTTATTATTATTATTATTACCTTCTGACCTTTTTTTTTTTTTTTTTCAATTTCCTTTTTTCCTCATTTTAATTGGTCTATAATTTTTTGGTTATGAGTTGAAGTTACTACTGTGGTCAGAGTGGAATGAGCGTACACGAATTGAATCGAGTATCGAGTTGAACGAGCGAATTTATCGAGCTTTAAATTTGTGTTTTATTATGATTGTATAAGCGATAGAGTCGAGTGGGTTCGAATTAACTTTAATCGAGCCAAATAATGAGTCGAGCTTAAGTAGTTTATTTTTGCATACATTTTTTAATCGAGCTCGAGCTAAATTTCGTCTCTATTCAAATGAAAATGAGTTATTGGTTTGTTATTTGATTGATTAACTAAAGTTATTCAATAGTAATTAGGAAAATAACATTACTCTGGAAAAATAAAATTAAAACTAAAAATAAAATAACATTATTCAAATTTATTTCAACGAAATTCAAAACACGGAAGGATAATTAACAAAAGCAAGTAAACAATGCGCAAACGACAATAAAATAACATGACAGAAACTGATAAATTCTTGAAAATCCGAATCTTGCAAATTTATCGTCACGTTATCTCCATCCCGTTGTTCGAAAGCTGCATGCACTGATTCAAGTCTCGAAAGTCATGTTCTCAGCCTCTTTTCTGACCGATTCAAACAGTATAGAAGAGAGATATCGCTCTCCAAAACTCGGGAAAATAACCTGCATTACAAAAATTTATTATATTTACATTTTATCAACCAAATGATTTTCTTCGTTTTTTTTTCTCGAATAGATAGATAAAGAAAAACTTACAACAATGAGTTTTCCAGCATTTTCAGGCCGTTTCGCAATCCTAATTGCAGCAGCAGCAGCTGCACCAGATGATATTCCCACCTATAATATCATATTATTACAACCTTAAAATCCTTAAAAAATATTTTCTGTCTATGGAATAAAATCAAAAGTAAACTGCTTACCAACAACCCTTCTTTCAACGCAAGAAGCTTCGCGGTCTCAATGGCCTCGTCACTTGACACCTGAAAATATAATAGATTGTCAAGATTCGGTTGAAGTCAAATTCAATAATCCAAAAGATCGAATTTTCATTTTTTTTTCTTTTTTATTTCTTTATTCTTTTAGGAACATGAAGAAAATAAACAAGTCTTACTTGAATAACTTCATCGATAAGGTTGACTTCCAAAACACCGGGGATGAAACCGGCACCAATTCCTTGAATCTTATGTGGGCCTTGAATATTATATAAAGATCATTAATCAAATTCTTTACCTTAAATCCAAAATCAATATAAATAATAAACAATTAAAATTAATATGCAACAAAATCAGCAAAACTCACCAGGCTTTCCTCCAGAAAGAATTGGACTTTCAACCGGCTCAATACCATACAGCTAAAAAAACAGAAAATTACGAAAATCAAAATAATAAAAAATCATATTACGGACCAATAAATTCATGGATATTTTGCTAAATTAAAAATAAAAAATAAAAAAAATCAACCTTTATGTCAGGGTTCTTTTCTCTAAGATATTTTCCGGCACCAGTAATAGTACCTCCCGTACCAATACCCGAAACAAACGCATCGATTTTGCCATTCGTCCCTTTCCACAGCTCAGGTCCAGTAGTTTCATAGTGTATCTAAAACAAATTACGCACTATTTTAATTGATTATTACCAATAAATAATCAATATAAATATAAATAATCAGTTACCTTGGGATTGGCGGGGTTTTCGAACTGCTGAAGGATGTAAGAATTGGGAGTCTTGTCGCGTATTTCCTCAGCCTTTGAAACGGCACCTTTCATTCCCTTAGCGGGGTCCGTTAGGACCAGCTCAGCACCAAAGGCACGGAGAATAATTCTCCGTTCGAGACTCATTGAAGCTGGCATTGTGATTATTAGCTTGTACCCTTTTGCTGCTGCCATGAATGCTAACCCTATACCGGTGTTGCCACTTGTCGGCTCGATGAGGACACTCTTCGGACAAAAAAATTGTGGTGTCAGAAAAAGTATTTACGATTTAACAATTACTATCCACTATGGCATCGTTTGGTTGGGGTTGAAATCGGACGGGTCCTATCGGAATTAGCAGTTTCGGAAAATTTTCAATTTTTTCGGAAGTTGAAAACTAATTCCAATTTTCTTTAAAAAATGGGAAATATCGTAAATTGGAATTTCGGAAAATGGAATGAAAAAACTTTGTTCCAAAATCGGCGGAATTCGGATATTCCATTTTTTTTAGTCACCTATGATACAAAATACATAATATTACTGATATTATAAATTTATAAGTGTAATTTTTGGATTTTTTTTTAAATATTTTTGGAAATTAAAACCGGACCAGATATCAGAATCGGCGGGAAAGTACTGTTTCAAAGTACTGTTTCAAAGTCGGAAAAATTCGGATCGAATCGGCGGAATTCGGAATTTCCGCTCAGATCTCCACCCCAAGGACCAAGCAAACATCCAACAAGGCACAATAATTTAATTAATCATGGCTAATCCTCCCAACCAAACGAGGCCTACAGAAACTAAATTTGCATCACCATTTTTTACTTAGGAACCAAAAATGCTTGAGATTTCATAATTCTTCGATTTTATTTTTCTTTGCATATTCATTTTACTCATTTCAAGATCCACGATCCAAACAGACCCTGAGAAAAAACTAAAATTTGTACTTGGCCAAAAATTAAGATTACAACAACCCAAGTTTCGGTTGAAATTGTACATATCAATTTACCTGTCCAGGTGTGATGAGCCCTTCCGCTTCAGCATCCGTAATCATACTATAACCGATCCTGCCAAAAACAAAACGAAAAAAACCGAAATACTATCAAGAACTAATATCAACTAAGAACAAGTACGAAAAACAATACTATATAAATATTGACCATTTTTTTTCTGAAATAACCGAAATATACCTATCTTTGACGCTCGAGCATGGCTCCATCGATTCCAGCTTGGCGGCAACACGAGCAACACAACCATCAACAATGTTGTTCAAGTACACCAATGGTGTATTACCAATCAACTACACAACATAAATATGCAATTTTTTTAACCCTCAATAAACATAAAATGTTGATAAATATACAAAGATATATACATACACACATACACACACACACACACACACACTTACTTCAGTAACATCCTTAGCTATTCCAGTATTATCCAGAGCCATGTTTGTGTATTAAACCTGCAATAAAATCGTAATCAAAATCAAATTAAAACCTATGATTTTTCACCCACTGAATTTCAGGGAAAATAAAAAAGAAGCAAAAATTCCATAAACACAATTTTTTACAGATCTAATAACTCGATCAAATTCCATTCAATTTCGAGCAAAACAAAAATTGTAAAACAAATCTAATTGCCCTATTTTTACAGTTTTCAGCGAAATTCAGCTCAAATCCGGTGACGTAGATCAGATTCGAACAGCTACGAAGATATATATATATATATATATATATATATATATATATATATATATATAATAAATAAACGGAACGATGCGAATTAATTCAATTAAAAGAGTGTAATTAAAGCATAATCACCTTAAATTTTTTCGGTGGGGCTTTTCTCTGAGTTGCTTTGAAATAAGTAAGAAGAAATGATTTTCGTATGATTTTGATGCGTCGACTGTCAGTCTTTTATACAATTAATTACGCCCGATAAATTAATTTTATATTTTCAAGTGAAGATAACGCTTTTATTTATTTATTTATTTATTTATTTTTATATTTTCATATTTTATATTTTTTCAAACGAATGTTGCCTGAAACTTGTCCCAGGTACAAAATTGGATAATCAACAATGATTGTGCCGTGGTCAAACACATATCGTGTGTATAAAAATTCAATCTTTTTTTAATAAGAAGAGAAAAAAAATTGAATTTCCTCTTTTTTTTTATAAACCAATTTGATAATTTAATAATAATTTGATGGGCATTTTGAAAGTTTCTCTCCTTTGAAAAAAGATTCCAAATCCAAATGACAAACATTCAAGGTCAATAGAGGTTGCAAAAAGAATTCTTTTAGTAATTATTAAATGGAAGCTAAAACATAATATTATAAATAAGATAATGTATTATATTAGCAATTACTTGTGTCGGCTTTCGTTTTATGGACGGTGGGATTAGACGGATTAAACAAGCATACGGGTTTGACGTAAAGAATAACCAGTTACAGCAAAAGATGTACGCTTGTATACAGGATTGGCATTTCGATATCATCGGATTATGTGTGGTTTTGTTGATTAGATGGAATTAAGTGCGAAAAGTCTAAAGTGCCCTCTTATTAAATTACTTGTGAACTTTAAAAGAAATCAAAGGCTAATGAAAGAGGTTTTTTGTATCATTTTTGTTTTAATATTTTCTATATTTTGAAATGAGTTTGTAAATTTATCTGGAGGATAAATATAGCAAGTTGACAAAAGTTTAGATTTTAAAAATTGTTTATTGTTGAACCAAAACAAAGGTCAGTTTTACTATTGTAAATTTGAATAGTGGAACTTTTGAGGGCCAAGTAGTAAATTCACCCATGTCCAGCAAACCAAAATAGGCCGTAAATGATTGGATAATATCTAGGAACAATTGATGTATTCTATTAGCAAATGCTTAAAAAAAACATATGGACCACAACTTTTATTAGTTCTTGTTCCTACCTAGTACTTACTCCGGTATTATTATAGGATAAATTACGTTCACCCCTGATGTAAGGTTAAATTACGAAAAAAATCCCTTATAATTTGGGTAATTACAATGTCCCCCTCAACATGAATCATCTTACACGTCAATCTTTACGGTGTCAAATTTAGTGAAATCTTCGCCAGTTTGTACTCGTTTTACCTCATTCAAGCTCCACGTTTTGAAACAAAATGATCATAAGATGTGTCTCTTAACTTATAAATATTAGACTGTTGTGCATCAGAAACTGCATTTTTGCACAACATGAATACAAACTAAAGAACATTTCACATAATCTAGAAGATTATAGTGAATTTGACACCATAAAAATGGATGTATAAGAAGATTCATAATTGAAGCGATTGTAATTATCCAAACATAAGAGTTTTTTTTATAATTTAACATTACCGCAGGCAGGGGCCGTAATTTACCCAAAATTACACACACCCTTTCGTCGTCCCAAAGGGTGCTTAGGAACTCCTTTTGTTTCTATGGGAGATTTAGACAAAACAATTGTAAAAATATACAAAATGACAAATAATAAAAACACACACACACACACAACACAAGCATTATCTTACACCAACTCTAAACGCAATCCCAAGTCAATGGTCTAAATTTGTCTGCCGTGCCGTGCCACAAGCAACAATGTCTACCAACGTAAGATAATGTAACAATTATTTATGTAGCGGCATATACGCTTTATCTCTTTTGCAATTTTTACAAGTAATATTATTGTTTGAGTATTATACATCACTGATTAGACGCTATCTCTTTTGCAATTTTTACAAGTAATATTGTTTTTTGAGTATTATACATCACTGATTAGACGCCGCTACGATAATTTAAAGGTTATTTGAATATCAATTGCTTGACTTCTATGCTACCGTGTTTATTGTTAAATCAGTTATTGTATTTTCTGAAATAATTATACCATATGTTTTATATGATTTCATTTAATTTTCATATTACGTTTTGCTTTTGCATTTTCTTCTTTGTAATATTTAATTGTATGTCATATGTTATCACTTTGCGTTAAAAATAAAGTTTATCTTTCTTTGAATTCCTTTTATTTTGTGTTGCTTGAATTAAATTTGTTACAAAGAGATAATCACTATATATTTTCTCATCTTAAGCTTAAAAAAAAACATTCCACAAGTAAATATATAGTTTCATTAAAGGAAAAAAAAAAGAAACTCAGGATGAATCGAAGGTGATGATACAATTCAAAATAATCCCACTCGATTCATCCAAAAAAATTCACATATAAATCGGTATTATATGAAGAAAAAAAACAGTTTATTTCGATTGCAAGATATCCCTTACGCTAACAATGGAGACCTTCTTCTTGATCTCGAACGTGACCTTGTCCAGGTCAGCAACGGTGGCTAGATGCCCGTAGAATATTCTCTTTTTGTCACCAGTTCTGGGGTCAACTTTCACAAGGTTCGGATTGGTCTCGTCATCCTTACCGAGTGTCGAGGGCTGCACGCGGGCCCACTCCCTGCGCCCGCGGTTCTCCCTCTCGAAATAACGGGCCAGGCCTAAAGCCTCCTTCAAGCCCGTTTCGTTGCCTGAGAATCTCACTATGTGAGTGCCCAAATGGCCTTCTCTCGAATACAACGACATTGACTTGCCGTTAGCACATCCAATATCTAAACGATAAGATTTCACAAAGAGACTTAGAATCAAGAAACTAAATTCGTCGTAATTTAATCGAACATTTATCTACCAAAACATAAGTATTAAATGGATATTAGTGCAAAGAGACTTAGAATCAAGAAACTAAATTCATTGTAATTTAATCGAACATTTATCTACCAAAACACAAGTATTAAATGGATATATTAGTGCCGATGAAGAGATGATTGCTCGTCAAAATAGACTCCCGTTCGACTAATTCCCGACACAGGACAGTATGAAATCCATTTGACCAATTTGAGAGGCCCAATTTATTTAATACACAAAATAAGAACAATAAACAGTTAATCAAGAAGACGATTTGCATTCAGTCTTTTCAGTTCAAGAGAGAAAGCAATTTTCTCACTTCGTGGAACTCGACTCTATAATCTCGAAAGCACAAATAAGCAAAACGCATTTTATCTCGATCCTGACTTTACATAAAACATGGACAACCAACATCTTCGATTGAAGAGGACATTGATTCGATCAAAAGAGAGAGAGAGAGAGAGAGAGAGATCTTATAGAACTAGGAGTTTCTAATATTAATGTCAAACAAAACTTAAATTTATATAAAAAATAATTAAAAATGAAAATAAAAAAATAAAAAATCGGGGGGGTTTGTGTGATACCTCTAAGAACACTATCCATAGCTCTGTTTCCTATACCTTCCATACGACCGTCTCTACCTTTTGCAGTGATTGTGTTATGAATTAAAACGGAAGGCGGCCACATAACCAGATCATCCAAATTCGATTCTGCTTCTTTAGCAGATATTTTCTGGTAGGCTTTCGAGTTATCGGGCGGCATCGAATAATTCCAGCCAATCAGAACGCACAGAGCCTTGTGAAAGCCTAAGTGATCGACTATTGATTCCGCAGCAGCATTGTCTGAGTTGTACGCGTGCAAGATTAGACTGTGTGTGTCGGGAAATTCTTTCGACGACCTGTATGTATATTTTTTCTCATGTCAAAAAACCGTGCACTAGTCACAGACACAAGAGACGAGTTTTCACGATAATAGCTGTGCATTAGATTGTCGTATATTGGATTAGATAATCTGTAAAATCCCGTTAAGCAACAAATTGGATTGTCGTATGTTGCAATATGCTGAGGGTTCAAACCATTTGTTATAACTTTAGCACTCGTTTCTAATGCTATCGAAATCAAGAACTGTTAGACAATCCTTCAAATTTATCGAACACACTTTACTGTCTATATAAAGATATCGATATAACGAAATTATTCGGAGGGATTAAATAAGTGGAGTAAGTCGAATAAGGCTAACAGTAAGTAATCGATATTGTCCAATCCCGACTTAAGATTCATTGCTATTCAGATAGGCAGCAATCGAACCTCTACATTAACAACATAGTCAAGTCAAACTGACTTCCGTATATATAGGGTACAAAATCTACAGTCGGAGATTTGCATTCTAAACTAGAAGTAACACAAAACTTACTGATTGCACGAATCACAAGAAACACAAAGTGCGCGACGGAAAAATCTGAATGCAAAACCGAAAAAGTAGGATCTCGATTATTGCTAAATATACTTGCCATCAAGAATTACCATAAGCCCACATGCGTGGAACCTTCTACGATGAATCGTGTGATGTATGATTCCTATATAATCGACTTTGGGGCAAAATCACAAATCAAATATTATCCGCAACGAACAAAAACAATTCAAGAAGCAAGTGAAAACAAAAACGAAGTCTACAAAAGAAAGATAACTAGATGAGTGAGCCGTAGCCCCGCCATCTTTTATACTTAATTATCTAATTTCTTGCTAAATCTAATTGAGTAACGGGTTTTCGGGTAGTGTTTTTACAACCCGAAAACCAACCCGATAATTACTAGTCGGGGTAACTAAAATCCAATTGGGTCGGAAAAGAACCCGTATTACCTGAATCCAATTTGTCCACCCCTAAGCAGAAGAACCACACTCAAATCCCAAATTCCGGCACAAACGGATGGACTTCTTACAAACCCATTGTTACGGGTTATCCATGTCTAGTACCCTTGCTAAAAACACGAGGCACTCTCACGAAACTTAAGAAATAAGCTACAGCACATAAAAAAAATGGCATTCTTGAAAAGGTACTACTTCGAAGTACGATATGCCAAAATGAATGGTATCATCACAAAATACAGAGTGATTTCAGACAACTGATAGGAGTGTCGTACACTGTCAGCATCATTTCATTCGTTAACCTATAAACCGCAATGTATGTCACATCAGGGGCAACTAACCACAGCTACTGATCCCGAAAATTAAAAATAATAATTAAGTAAATAAATAACAAAAAAACTACCGACACCGAAATTGAGGAGTTGCACATCAAATTAAGGATTGCATCACTATATCAGTTGGGATATACACCTTCAGAACTAACTAATCGTATCACTAGTATCAGTTAGCCCTACACAAAATTAGAAAGCACCAAAATCACGCATTGAGAAAATGTATACGATACGACGTTTCCAGCAAATTGTGTATCTTCGGTCCCAAACGAGCTTATCCAAGTAAATTACGTAAATCGTAATATAACGTATATACGCAACCTATAGTATAACTTCGGCTTCACCTCATCATTGCTACTAAAACCACAGATGTAAGCAAATACACAACTCACACAACAATATCTACATAGACGATACGTACTATAGCAAACAAACAACAAAAACCAAAGAAAACATCTTTTTTTTTTTTATTTGTGATCTTATTCTCAAAGCATCAAACTAACCTGCTGCAGGCTAAACACGACAGCGGCCCTTGTTTTCCGTCCGCCAAATAGTTCTTCCTATGGCTCGAAGTCTCGAAAACCAACTTCAAGAAATGCAAAAACGCCTTGTTTATCGCGTTTTGATCGAGCTCACTATGCTTAATCTTCTTGCCATTTCCCTCAATGAACCTCATATTCTTAGGGGCTCTCATTTCATCGCCTCTACCCAAACTATACCCACTACTCGGGCCGGGCCCGTTTGCATTTCCGTATTGTAAGAGCTGTTGCCTTTGTCTCTCGAATCCATCTTCCCTCAATCCCCTTTCGTCTTCGCCGAACTTTCGCTTTAACGAGCTCTCGGCGCCTGCATTCCAATTATCCGGGTTACGGGTCCTGGATTCTTGACCCGGAAATCCGGGGCTCATTGGGAATGGGGGCCTCTCGAGTGTGAATTCATGCGGGCCGCGGAATTCGGGCCGCAAACCGGGGAGTGGCATGTGGGTAAAATTATCGTAATCTGGGGGCAGGGCGAAGTACGACCTGACGGAGCCATCTGCGAGGACTATGCTCCGGCGGTCGAGCATGTGGAAGCCGTAAGATGGGGGCGGAGGCGGATCGGTGAAAGGGAAAACGGGCCTCGGCCCGGAAATGGAGTTGGGGTTTTCGGGCCTCGGAGATGGGTTTTCCGGCCTGGGCTTGGGCTTTTGTGCCGGAGCTTTGTTGTTTGGATCTTTGTTGTGTGGTGGTGGATTGGTAGTGGGGTTGGGGGCGGGTTTGGTGGCAGAGGGTTTGTGGGCCGCGGCGGCGGCGGAGGTGGAGGAGGATGACTCCCAGCGGGATTTGCGGTGGTGGGAGTGGGCGGCGGCGGAAGAGTGAGGGTTGCCACCTGGCATGTTACGGCGGAAACAGAAGCACGAGCTGAAATCAAGAACGTCTTTGCCTTTTCTGGGTTCTCCTTGAGGTTGGACTTTATAGCAAGAGATATTAAGTTTAATTACATTTTCACCTCTACAGAATTATTATACTCCAGATAAGTCCTTTAATTTTCAATCATCATACAGTTAAAGCTCTATAAATTAATATAGTTGGGACTAGCAAAATTCTATTAATTTAGCGAAATATTAAATTATCGAACTAATAATTTAGTACGTTTTACCGAATAGGAATCGGAAAAAACTATTATTTAAGCGAGGTTACTAATTTATCGAATATTAATTTATGAGGTTCTAGTGTATATCTTAACGCTACTACTATACTTTTAGAATCAATTAATGAATTTGCATTTTTTTTTTTTTATAAATGGGCTTGTAGTTGTAGTCATAGATGTATGCAAAACAAAAGCATTAAATTAAAAACATAAAACCGGATGATTTCGATGTTTCGGTAATTGAGAGAGACCAGCAATTGCAATGATTTGTTAGCATAACAGTGCATTTTAAATTCTAAGAACAACTCATCTGCAAATGATTGTATTATTTTTAATTTCATAGTGAAAAGTACATATATATAATCATATATGTATGCATTACAAACAAATAATCATATGATCATAAACATGAAATAATCATGAAATACATGAAAGCAGCCTTATTCTCCATTCGATTTATTTTTTCAGAAGCCATGGTGGTGGTGGTGGTGCGGAGGGGGAGCATGGTGGTGGTGGTGGTGAGGAGGGGGAGCATGGTGGTGGTGGTGAGGAGGAGGAGCGTGGTGGTGGTGGTGGTGTGGAGGGGGAGCATGGTGGTGGTGGTGGTTTAGGCTGGAGTCATCTTCCAAACCTTGAATAAGAGGTGCAGTTAGAGTAATTATTAAGAAAGAAAATACGACTAAAAGAGAGCACACACGAGACATTTTTTTTTTTTTACTTCAATGTATAGAGAAAAATTGTGTTGGTATAAATAAATTGTACAAGTACATGCTCTTTTTATAGTGGAATTATTTTTAAAAATTACGATTTGACTGGTCAAACGCTACATGATTATGCATTAAATCGAAAATCGAATTGATATTTATTATAAAATTCAAAACATTATCTAATTAATAGTATTAAATTTCAAATATTGAAAACTTTTCCAGGCTTGTAATATTTTTGAATCTAGATTATAAAATTCATATTTTTTTCCTATATTTGTTTCTTAAAATTGGGTAAGAAATTCATTTCATTGCCAGATTATACTAAACTCGTTCAAAGTCAAATCTCCAATATGGGAGCGAACATAAATTTTGACTTTTGTTAAATAAAATATTAATGAAAATTGAGACCAGAAATTTCGAAGAAATAATCTCTTGAATGACAACATAAACCATAAATATATTTTTAAATTATATTTATTAAATAGTAATAGAAGTTATATAAAATAAAATTTTATGTACTATAAATGCATAATACAAAAAAAAAAAAAAAAAAAAAGAAATTCGGGCCCTTTTAAGAACTGGGCCCTGATCGCCCCACCAAAGGAATCGATGGGCCAAAATACAAGGAGGCCCTAATTCTTATTAAATTAGGTAAATTACAAAAATTCCCTGAACTTAGATTAAATTACAAAAATCACCTCTATCTATTCGTAATTATCAAAATCCCCTGACGTCACAGAATCTTTTTGATTTAAAGAAATAGACTTTTACACAATCACATATATTTTGTTTTTATATTTCTCACCTGTTTAACGGGGAATACGATGCTACACCCGGTTAATTTGAGTACCTGGTTATATTCACCAGGTGTAGCATATAATTTCCCCCTGTTTAACAGAAGGTATAATGAACTGTGCGCATTTTCTGTTAAAAAATTCGATCATCAGCTAGCCAGATAGGGCTTTTAGTAATTACGAATAATAAACTAATATTGTTTATATATTGATTGTAAATATGTATTGTTTTAATCTCTAGTTCAATAATAATAATCATTTTATAATTTATATTGTTTAAAAATATGAAATAATCTTTTTCCCAATCAATATTACAAATAACAAATTCATACTATTTAATATTATTTTTTGGAAAAAAATTATTTTCAGTTTTTATATTAATGATTAATTAAAAAAAGGAAAACCACTGCTTCTACGGCTCTGCCCAAAGTCTGTTACTCTTCTAGCGTTTGAGGGTTTATTGAACAATTTAGCAGCATATTCCGGCCG
Source organism: Erythranthe guttata (assembly GCF_000504015.1). The sequence continues at coordinate 419,240 of NW_012192978.1, forward strand.
GCGGCGGACGGCGGCGGACGGCGGACGGCGGAATACATAATTACGGTGATTTTTCTTCATAAACAAGCTCCTCTCCTATCCCAGACAAGTACACATCTTGCATTCATTTCTTAATCAGAACAGATTTTGCATTACGTAGTGATTAACGATAGAGTTTTGCGTACTGTTCATTGTTCAACGTTGTTCTGTTAATAAGAGCAGAGTACTGATTTGATAGGAGAAAAATTAGGGTTTTTGTTGGTAGAGCAAAATTGGTTTCTTTACAGCGACAACTCCAATTAGGTTAACCCATTTCAAAATTCGAATTCGAATTCGAGATTACCTAACCCTAAACACCGGCCCGGCCCGGCCCGTACAAAAGCCTTTGCTGCCGCTGCGGCAATAATTCCGATGAATTGCAGTACTGACGAAACGGCTACAGTTTCATCGGAGTGCTGGAAAATCATCCACATTCCGGAGAAAGATCCAGTTCTTCCCCACCTACAGACTACTGGTATATATTTTCATGATTAAAAAAAAAATTCAATTCTAATCTCTGTTTTTGTTTTCCCCCCCTTTTTTTTGTTTTTCTCTGATTTAGTGATTATATTTATGCAGTGGATGTACTTGCTTCCACAGTTGAGCCTAAGCATGCCAACACTATAATGAAGTATTTTCTCGTTTCGAATTTAATTACTTTTTTCTCTAAATACCCGGAAAGAATATTCGTAGGTATCTATTTAACATTTTTTTCCCCGCCAATTTATGTTTGTTAGGAAGTTAAGTCATATAGCACCATTGGAAGATCTCCGCCATGTGAGGCGCATACGGAAGACTTGTCTTGATGAAGGTTGTTTTCCGCTCATTCAAAATATCTTGCCTTTTGCCTTTCTCACTTTCAATTATTTATTCATTTATAATGTGATTGGTTTCTCATAAAGATTAAAATGGGTTGTGTGTGGTTTCAGATAGGAATTTAAATAAAATCGACCGGAAAAGTTATTAGCATTTCCCATTAGTGTGCTTTGCTTATACTGCAAAAAATTACATCCTTGTAAACAAGAAAATATGTCTTGAAAAGATATGGGTTGTGCTTAGATTCATCATGTTCTCTAACGCCCTTTACAAGAAAAAATGCTGCATTCATTTCGACCAGTTATTCTTCTGGGTAGCCTTAGATTATAGATGATTGTAAGTTTGTATTTGACATCAAGGTTATTATCGGACAGGTAAATATCAATTATCTGTGATCTTATGTGTGGCCTTTGGAAACGATGGTGAGCCCAACTGTATGCCAGAGGATTTGGTGGAGCTTGTGAATACGTACCAGTTGAGTACTTTCACTACAAAAGTGGGTCATCTTTATTATTATTATGATTATTATTTTTTTATATTTCAGCTCTTAATTTCTTATCTAATTAAATCAGTATATTTTTGTGCATACCCCTGAAAAAATAATAGTATGTGCAATGTATTTCGATAATTTGATTTTAAGTAATATTTGCAGCTTTTCTTAAATTGTGAATGTTTCCTATATCCTTGATTGGTTTAAACGAACTGAAATTGATTCAGGTATGCAAATATGCTCCATTGACAAAAGAAGAATGGCAAGAACAATGCAAACTGTGGCCAACTTCTTTTCATCCACCCACCTAGTGAGTAATCGAGAGTGTGTCAAATTTATATTTCTTTAATGTAAACTCAGAGTTCGGACTTTTGTTTTGATTACAGCAATATCGATGGCATAACTGGATTTAGTGAAGAGGATTCTTTATCAGTTTTCAACTACATGAAACTTGCAGTTCATATGGCAAAGTCCGGTATCTCGGTAAATACTCACCTAAGTTTGTAATCTCAACATTCTGTTCTTTTTATTTCTATTTTTTAATACTTTCATGCTCTATTTGTTGTCGTTTTTAAGCTATAATTTTTTTCTCGGTAGGTTGTCAATGCTGCTGTTATAGTCGATCCTTTGACTAGACTGGTTATTGCTAGCTCGTGTGACCAGGTCTTGTCTTGCAATGCTCTTTCAGACAGTACTAAAATGGACAAAGATTCAATTTTGCTGTCAAGATGTTCGACCAACGAAGCAAATGAATCTTTTAAAAACGTCTCTTGTCTATACCCTTTGGAGTGGATTGAGCAAAAACCACATTTAAATTATAATAATGGCTATTGGCACCCTTTAAGACATGCTGCCATTGTAGCAATTGAAAAGTCTGCTGCAAGAGATAGACTTCTCTTTCCTATGAATGGACAAGGTGCAGAGTTAGCTCGAGAAGAAGATTATATTGTGTCTTCTCCAACATGGTCGCCCTCAAAAAGGCAAAAGATTGATTCAATTGTAAGTTCCTATTCTTTTTGGGGCATTATTCATTTTGGCCTTAGCTAGACGTGTAAATTGAAACGGAATTTCCAAATTCTGCCAATTTCGATCTGAATATTTCCGATTTTTAATAACCTTTTTCATTCTAAATTCCGAAAGCTTCGATTTTCGATTATTCTGATTTTTTTTTTAACGGAATTGGAATACATATTAAATTCCGATTTTCGATTAAAATTTAATTTCCAAAAATTTCACTTACAGTATCAATATTATTATGTATTTTATCTGAAAATTTCCGGTTCTGGAACAAGATCTTTTATTCCAATTTCCAGAAATTACGATTTACGATTCTTTTTAGGACGGAATTGGAATTAGTTTATCACTTAAAAAAATGGAATTATTCCGAAAGTGCTAATTCCGATCAGATGCGTCCGATTTCTACGCCTAGCCCAAGCAAAGTGAAATCTGGAGCTCTTGGTTTGATCCAACCAATGATTTCTTGAATTTCTAAAACTCGAAAAGTTTTGCAATTTCAATAATGACATCCATTTCAATAGATAGAGCGAGATATGTCAAAGTATTTGATAGATCAAAATCTCGTCATGTAACTTTGTGCTTACAATAAAGAATTTCAGATTTCATTAATGGTATATAGTTTGCTACATTTGATCTCTCAGGTAAAGGATGACGAAGCAAGAATGAACAATCACACGAATGGCTTGCATTGTGACTCGACGAAACCTTATTTATGTACTGGCTACGATATATACTTTGTGTGGGAGCCATGCACTATGTGAGTGACACTCTTGCTCTAATATAAACCTTGACATGGATTTCGTAATTTTAATTTTAATTGATTATTTTTCTTACATTGTAACATGGATTTAGGTGTGCTATGGCGATTGTGCATCAGAGGGTAAAACGGGTATTTTATGCCTTCCCGAACCCGAATGACGGGGCATTGGGAAGTGTTCACAGATTGCAGGGAGAGAGAAGCTTGAATCATCACTATGCTGTTTTTAGGGTTCTACTTCCTCAAGACATCCTTAAAAATTGATCGGTTTATTTTATTAACTCAAACTATTATTTTTGTAGAATTAGTGTTTCGAGGTTTTGTAGAACCTACAAATATTGACTTTATTAAAATTTATTTAAAATATCTTAAATACTTATCGTCACTCAGGCTTTTGTTCTTAGTGCTCGATTGACTATTTTACCCCGAGGCTCTCAAGAAATTTCCCAAGGAGTACTCAAACGAATGACTGGAGAAAAAACTGGTGTTATTGTCTTTCTTAAATTTATTTTTAGTGACGGATTGTTCGTAATTTAGTATGAACAAGAAGAAGCTGCTACTGAATATCGTTTAAAATTTCTAAAGGTAATTAAAAATGGCAGCTTTCCATGCAGCAAGAATGTGCCCACTCGTCGTTTCCAAATCATCTGAAAGATACAATGGTAAGCTCACTTTATATTCCCTCTCTAGAAACTATCACTAACTTGTTAATGTTTATAATTTGTTCTGTACAATTGAGTCTTGTATTTGCATCCACAAGTTGATCAATGCCATCCACCAACTGTTGGACAAATTGCCTCAATGGAATCTATGTTCTTTCTACTGATCTTCTTAACACTCTCCCTTGACAGATTCTTGGGAGTGTTTACTCGTTCCCGTCAAGCTTCTGGAACGACGAATGGTGAAGCGAAACAACGTGGCTGTGGGGTGTGTAATGGTTGGTAAATCATATTTTCGACGGAATTCAGATATGCTCACCCACCTTCGACGATGAAAAAAAAAGAGAGATGATGTAGGAGAGCAATTTGTGGGTAATTTTGTGTTCTCAGAGCTAGAGGGGGGAAAGTGTCTTTGACTTAAAACTCATGGGGGGTTTTGAGAGATGTTTTATATCATAGGGACTCGTTCTGCAGTTAGATATTTTACAGGGGTAATTTTTGCAAATAGAGCTAGAGGTGAGAAAGTGTCTTTGACTTAAAACTCATGGGGAGTTTTGAGAGATATTTTATCACAGGGACTCGTTCTGCAGTTAGATATTTTACAGGGGTACTTTTTGCAAATAGAGCTAGAGGGGGAAATGTGTCTTTGACTTAAAACTCATGGGGGTTTTTGAGAGATATTTTATCACAGGGACTCGTTCTGCAGTTAGATATTTTACATGGGTACTTTTTGCAAATAAACTGAAAATATTTGTATAACGTAAAGAAATACACACTACACCGGCAACCCACTGAAAATAAAAATACACACTATACTGAAAACACACACTGAAAAAAAACACACTATATCGAAAATACTCACTAAAAAAAACAAACACTACACAGGAAAAACACGGGATAATTACACTTTTGGTCCCTCATGTTTGGCCCGATTTCACTTTTGGTCCCCTTGTTTCAAATTGAAATTTTAAATTTTTTTGGGGCTGAAAAATAATTACAAATTAAAAATAGACTACTTATACATTTTAATAATTAAACAAAATTAACCAAACAAATTATTTTTTTATTATACTTAATATTATTATAATTATACTATTTATAATTAAATTTTTAATAATAAAAAAAATTAACTAAATAAATTATTTTTAATCATACTTAATATTATTTTTAATTATACTACTTATGATAAAAAAAATTAATAACAAAAAAATTAACTAACTTAACAAATTATTTTTTGTTATACTTAATATTATTATAATTATACTACTTATAATTAAATTTTTAATGATAATTTTTTTTTGCCAAAAATATTTTATTTTTCCACTATGATAAAACTTTTTGGGGCCTCGTTGGTAGTAAAAAATCCGAAGCGACCCTATCGATTCTTTTGTTTCTAATAATAAAATAGAAATTAATTAAATAAATGATGGTAAATTATACTTAATATAGTTTTAATTATACTACTTATGATTATTTTTTTAATAATAAAAAAAAATTAACTAGCAAAATTTCATTATACTTAATATTATTAAAAAATTAATTATAAGTAGTCTGTTTTCAATTTATAATTATTTTTCAGCTCCAAAAAAATTTAAAATTTCAATTTTCACCCCAAAATAGTGTTTTCCGTTACTTGCTAACGGACATGTAACGGCAGGGACCAAAAGTGTTTAAATTTGAAACTTGGAGGTGAACTTTGTTCACTTTGGAACAAGGGGGACCAAAAGTGAAATCGGGCCAAACATAAGGGACCAAAAATGTAATTATCCCGGAAAAACACACTAAAAATAAAAATACACACTACACTCAAAATACACACTGAAAATATAAACACACACTACACCGAAAAAAAAACTGAAAATAAACACACACACTACACCAAAAATACACACTAAACAAACACACACTATACCGAAAACACACACTAAAAATAAAAACACACACTACACAAAAAACGCACTACACCAAAAGCACACACTGAAAATAAAAACACGCTACACCAAAACACACTGAAAATTAAAACACACACTACATCGAAAACACACACTGCATTGAAAACATACACTACACCAAAAAAAACACACCAAAATAAAATACACACTACACCGAAATCACACACTAAAAATAAAGACACATAATACACCGAAAACACACCTTAAAAAAACCCACTACACCGAAAAAATACCCTAAAAAAACCCAAACTGAAAATAAA
>NW_012192978.1:431917-449603 GCF_000504015.1 Erythranthe guttata
CATACACTAAAAATAAAAACACACACTACACCAATTACACACACTAAAAAAACACACTACACCGAATGCTGGGTGTGAAGAAAAACACACACACACTACACCGAAAACACACAGGGAAAGAAACACACAATTACACCAAAAACACACACTAAAAATAAATAGTTTTTTGGACGTTCCATCAATTTTACCTAAAATCTGTGTACTATAATATACAGTTTTTTGTGATTTGATCGTGAAAAAATTTTTTGTGCGTTCCACCAATTTTACCCAAAATCTGTGTACTATGGTGTACAGTTTTTGGTGATTGTTATCGTGAATTATTTTTTGGATGCTCCACCAATTTTATCCAAAATTTGTGTACTATAGCATACAGTTTTTTGTGATTTTGATCGTGAAATAGTTTTTTGGACGTTCCACCAATTTTATCCAAAATTTGTAATATAATATACAGTTTATGGTGATTTTGATCATGAAATAGTTTTTTGGACGTTCCACCAATTTTACCCAAAATCTGTGTAATATAGTATACTGTTTTCGGTGATTTTGATCATGAAATAGTTTTTGGAAGTTCCACCAATTTTACCCAAAAATCGTGTACTATAGTACACATTTTTTGTTGATTTTGATTGTGAAATAGTTTTTTGAACGTTCCACCAATTTTACACAAAATCTGTGTACTATAGTATACAGTTTTTGGTGATTTCGATCATGAAAAAGTTTTTTGGACGTTCCACCAATTTCACCCAAAATCTGTGTACTATGTGTGCAGTTTTTGGTGATTTTTATTGTGAAAAAGTTTTTTTAGATGCTCCACCAATTTTATCCAAAATTTGTGTACTATAATATACAGTTTTTGGTGATTTTGATCGTGAAATAGTGCTTTGGACGTTCCACCAATTTAACGCAAAATCTATGTACTTATAGTTTTACGGTTTTTGGTGATTTTGATCGTGAAATAGTTTTTTGGACGTTCCACCAATTTTATCCCAAATTTGTGTACTATAGTGTACAATTTTTGGTCATTTTTATCGTGGAATAGGTTTTTGGACGTTCCATCAATTTTACCCAAAATCTGTGTATTATAGTATATAGTTTTTGGTGATTTGATCGTGAAAAAGTTTTTTGGGCGTTCCACCAATTTCACCCAAAATCTGTGTACTATAGTGTACAATTTTTTGTGAGTTTTATCGTGAAAAAGTTTTTTTGGATGCTCCACCAATTATATTCAAAATTTGTGTACTATAGCATACAGTTTTTTGGATGTTCCACCAATTTTATCCAAAATTTGTGTATTATAGTATACAGTTTTTGGTGATTTTGATCATGAAATAGATTTTTGGACGTTCCACCAATTTACCCAAAATCTGTGTACTATAGTATACAGTTTTCGGTGATTTTGATCATGAAATAGTTTTTGGGCGTTCCACCAATTGTACCCAAAATTTGTGTACTATAGTATACAGTTTTTGCTGATTTTGATTGTGAAATAGTTTTTTGGACGTTCCACTAATTTTACCCAAAATCTGTGTACTATAGCATACAGTTTTAGGTGATTTTGATCGTGAAAAAGTTTTTTGGACTTTACACCAATTTTACCCAAAATTTGTGTACATTAGTGTACAGTTTTTGGTGATTTTTATCGTGAAAATGTTTTTTTGGATGCTTCACCAATTTTATCCAAAATTTGTGTACTATAACATACAGTTTTTGGTGACCAACAAGACAACTTGTGGATCTGGTCTTTCCATTTATTCTTGTAATAAACAAACATTTTTCGTATTAATGATAAAAACACCTTGGCATTTTATGTCTTTGTCCCTTTGTCACAAACATAGATATAGTCGTTACAGTTATTATAAGTACTAGTAATTGATCGTTAGGATCGTGAGATATTTACTTTAGTATTATAACTGTTAAACGTGTTCCTAGTCGAAGGGTTACCCCACCAATGAGGATATCGACCTTTCCCATTAAGAGACTAGCACTTAGTGTATATGTATACTGCATCTCATCAGTAAACGATATTGTGATATCGGCATGCATAAGTGGGTGCTCGTAAGTTGACGAGTTCACTGAACTCCCTCACCCTAGAATCTCTAAGTGGTTCTCAATAATCGAGTAGAGATATCTATGGTATAGATGTACACCATTAGTCCTTATGACCTAGACATCACCGTGACTTCACTAGAGGACCAGCTGTATCGCGACCTGTCCTTGAGTTCCACCGAGCACCGCCCCAAGGGCCAGTCTTCGTGCAGTCCAAAATCTAGTGGGAAGTCTGTGCATTGTAGTCGGGGATTCGATCGCTAGAATAGTCTTGGATGTCCTGTGTGTTCTTATAGTTTGTAATCTCTAAGTCTCTGGCCAGAGTTGACTAAGTGATGATTAGAGAATTCGATTATCTAAGTCATGCACGTAACTATTACAACACTTAGAACGATCGCACAGTCATTGAACTACTAAGGAGGTCTCGATGAACCAATGCCTCTAGTTCAATCAGGACATATGAATCGAATGGATCGTACTGTACGTTAACTATATCAAAAGGTTCTTGCAGGCACTTCATTTGTATCTAGGGAATCATGACGCGTAGTTGCCAGACGTCAATCTTGATTCGTTGGGTGATTAAGGTGAAACGAGCTTCATCTTAATCGTAACTATAAGGGACGAGTTTTGACCACAAAGGGTTGTGGGCCCACGGCTAACTTACACCTAAACCATCGAGGGTCACACTGCTCGTGCACATGAGATCTTTGAATAAATGGTTAGAGATAAAAATATTTTATCTTTGCATGATTGGAAGTCAATATGATTGGGTCCAACATTCGTAATTTGGAATTATGAATGAGAATAAGAAAAGGAAAAGAATAGGCGAACATCTCAGTGGACTTTGTAAATGGGGAAGCTTCCAAATTTAGAAAGTGCACTGACTTAGGGTTTCCCCTAAGTTAGAAAGTTAGAAATCGAGAATTGGCACTCGTAATGACGAGGACATTATAATGATTCCGAAAATGTAATCGTTACAATTTTTCGATCATTGAATTGAGAGAAACAAGCGAGTAAAGAACTAACGAACTTAAGTTGTTGGGCCCGGTCCAACTTAAGCCAGTTAGGGATTTTATGCAAGACACTATAAATACTTGATTTATAGGTCTTCCACGTATACAACACATCTCACAAAAACCCTAGCCGCTCGCCTCTCTCTATCTCTTGGCCATTCTCACGCACATCCGCCGCCGTCGCCGTCGTTCCACCGCCGGAAATCGGCCTCCCTTGGTCTATCAATTGTGGTAGTTTTGTTCTTCCTTTTATTCTTCCGTTTATTCTAACTATTGCGTGTCTAGTGCCACGTTTTAGTAGATCGAAGTATACGAGGTGAAATCCGAGATGAGGAAGATCGAAGAATCGAAGAACCGATGAGCAAGCCTCGAGCCGACGACGCACGCGCTCCCACGCGCCGCCCGAAGACAGCGCGTGATCCTCACGCGCCGTCGTATCTCCCACCGTCGCCGCCGCTGCTTCGCCGTCGCCGCTCCCGGATTGCACGGAATGGTTTCCGTGACAATCTTGTTTCGTTTCGTGCGCCAACCTCACGCTTCAAGAGGTAATTCTCGCATTCGGTATTCGTTAGATTATAATTTAATTAGATTAAATTATTCATGATCATTTCGTAGTAGGTTTTACGAGTTTGTATGTTTTATTTGATTAAATGAAATTCATGATTTACTATGAGCACGTTAAATGATTTAATGCGAGCATGCTAATTGATTTAATGTCGATTAAATAATTCGCATGATTGTCGTTTTTAATTTCGCTGGAAGCGTAAAGGTACGCAATTAATTGTTTATAATTACCGGGCATGTGATTATGTGATTTAAATTTGTTTAAATTCCCATAAAATTTTTGTTTTCCGCTGCGTACACGTGTCCGATACCCAACACTCTGTACTATATACAGTTTTTGGTGAGTTGATCGTGAAAAAGTTATTTGGGCGTTCCACCACTTTTAACCAAAATCTGTGTACTACAGTGTACAGTATTTGGTGATTTTATTGTGAAAAAGTTTTTTTGGATGCTCCACTAATTTATCCAAAATTTGTGTACTATATCATACAACTTATTGTGATTTTGACCGTGAAATAGTTTTTTGGACGTTTAAACCAAATTTTACCCAAAATTTGTGTACTATAGTATACAGTTTTTGGTAATTTTGATCATGAAATAGCTTTTTGGACATTCCACCAATTTTACCAAAAATTTGTGTACTATGGTATACAGTTTTCGGTGATTTTGATCATGAAATAGTTTTTGGACGTTCCACCAATTTTACTCAAAATTTGTGTACTATTTTATACAGATTTTGCTAATTTTGATTGTGAAATAGTTTTTTGGACGTTCCACCAATTTTACCCAAAATTTGTGTACTATAGCATACAGTTTTTGGTGGTTTTGATCGTATAAAAGTTTTTTGGACGTTCCACAATTTTTACCCAAAATCTGTGTACTATAGTGTACAGTTTTTGGTGATTTTTATCGTGAAAATGTTTTTTTTGATGTTCCACACATTTTATCCAAAATTTGTGTACTATAGTATACAGTTTTTTGTGATTTTGATCATCATATAATTTTTTGGACGTTACACCGATTTTATCCAAAATCTGTGTACTATAGTATACAGTTTTCGGTGATTTTGATCATGAAATAGTTTTTGGACGTTCCACCAATTTTACCCAAAATCTGTGTACTATAGCATACAGTTTTAGGTCATTTTGATCGTAAAAATTTTTTTTGGACGTTCCACTAATTTTACCCAAACTTTGTGTACATTAGTATACAGTTTTTGGTGATTTTGATCGTGAAAAAGTTTTTTTGACCTTCCATGAATTTCACCCAAAATTTGTGGACTATAGTATACGTACTATAGTGTACAATTTTTTGTGATTTTTATCGTGAAAAAAGTTTTTTTGGATGCTCCACTAATTATATTCAAAATTTGTGTACTATAGCATACAGTTTTTTGGATGTTCCACCAATTTTATCCAAAATTTGTGTATTATACTATACAGTTTTTGGTGATTTTGATCATGAAATAGCTTTTTGGACGTTCCACCAATTTTACCCAAAATCTGTGTACTATAGTACACAGTTTTCGGTGATTTTGATCATGAAATAGTTTTTGGACGTTCCACCAATTGTACCCAAAATTTGTGTACTATAGTAAACAGTTTTTGATGATTTTGATTGTGAAATAGTTTTTTGGACGTTCCACCAATTTGACCCAAAATATGTTTACTATAGAATACAGTTTTAGGTGATTTTGATCGTGAAAAAGTTTTTTGGACGTTCCACCAATTTGACCCAAAATTTGTGTACATTAGTGTACAGTTTTTGGTGATTTTTACCGTGAAAATGTTTTTTTTGATGCTCCACCAATTTTATCCAAAATTTGTGTACTATATCATATAGTTTTTAGTGATTTTGATCGTGAAATAGTTTTTTGGATGTACCACACATTTTAACCAAATTTTGTGTACTATAGTATAAAGTTTTTGGTGATTTTGATCATGAAATAGTTTTTTGGACGTTACACCGATTTTATCCAAAATTTGTGTACTATGTATACAGTTTTCGGTGATTTTGATCATGAAATAGTTTTTGGACGTTCCACCAATTTTACCCAAAATCTGTGTAGCATACAGTTTTAGGTGATTTTGATCGTGAAAAAGTTTTTTGGACGTTCCACCAATTTTACCCAAAATTTGTGTACACTAGTGTACAGTTTTTGGTGATTTTGATCGTGAAATTTTTTTTTGGGCGTTCCATGAATTTCACCCAAAACTTGTGGACTATAGTATACAGTTTTTGGTCATGTTGATCATCAAATAGTTTTTTGGACGTTTCACCAATTTTACCCAAAATAGTATACAGTTTTCAGTGATTTTGATCATGAAATAGTTTTTGGATGTTCCACCAATTTTACCCAAAATGTGTGTACTATAGTATACAATTTTTGCTGATTTTGATTGTGAAATAGTTTTTTGGTCGTTCCACCAATTTTACACAAAAACTGTGTACTAGCATTCAGTTTTTTGTGATTTTGATCATAAAAAATTTTTTTGGACGTTCCACCAATTTTACCCAAAATTTGTGTACTATAGTATACAGTTTTTTGTTAGTTGATCGTGAAACAGTTTTTTGGGCGTTCCACCACTTTTACACAAAACATGTGTACTATGTGTACAGTTTTGGTGATTTTTATCGTGAAATTTTTTTTTGGATGCTCCATCAGTTTTATCCGAAAATCGTGTACTATAGTACACATTTTTTGTTGATTTTGATTGTGAAATAGTTTTTTGGACGTTCCACCAATTTTACACAAAATCTGTGTACTATAGTATACAGTTTTTGGTGATTTCGATCATGAAAAAGTTTTAGGACGTTCCACCAATTTTACCTAAATTCTGTATACTTTAGTATATGGCTTTCGGTGATTTTGATCATGAAATAGTTTTAGGACGTTTCATCAATTTTACCAAAAATCTATTTACTATAGTATATAGTTTTCGGTGATTTTGATCATGAAATAGTTTTTGGACGTTCCACCAATTTTACCCAAAATTTGTGTATTATAGTATACAGTTTCTGCTGATTTTGATTGTGAAATAGTTTTTTTGACATTACACCAATTTTACCCAAAATATGTGTACTACAACATACAGTATTTGGTGATTTTGATCGTGAAAAAGTTTTTTGGACGTTCCACCAATTTTACCCAAAATCTATGTACTATAGTGTACAGTTTTTGGTGATTTTTATCGTGAAAAAGTTTTATTTTGATGCTCCACCAATTTTATCCAAAATTTGTGTACTATAACATACAGTTTTTTGTGATTTTGATCGTGAAATAGTTTTTTGGATGTTCCACCAATTTTTCCAAAATTTGTGTACTATAGTATACAGTTTTTGATTTTGATCATAAAATAGTTTTTTGGACGTTTCACTGATTTTACCCAAAATTTGTGTACTATAGTATATAGTTTTCGGTGATTTTGATGATGAAATAGTTTTTGGACGTTCCACAAATTTTACACAAAATTTGTGTACTATAGTTTACATGTTTTGCTGATTTTGATTGTAAAATAGTTTTTTGGACGTTCGACCAATTTTACACAAAATCTGTGTACTATAGTATATAGTTTTTTGTGATTTTGATCGTGAAAAAGTTTTTTGGACGTTCCACTAATTTCACCCAAAATTTGTGGACTATAGTATACAATTTTTGGTGATTTTGATCATGAAATAGTTTTTTGGACGTTCCACCAATTTTACCCAAAATATGTGTACTATAGTATACGGTTTTTAGTGATTTTGATCATGAAATAGTTTTTGGACGTTTCACCAATTTTACCCAAAATTTGTGTAATATAGTATACAGTTTTTGCTGATTTTGATTGTGAAATACCTTTTTGGTCGTTCCACCAATTTTACACAAAAACTGTGTATATAGCATACAGTTTTTGGTAATTTTGATCATGAAAAAGTTTTTTGGACGTTCCACCAATTTTACCCAAAATATGTGTACTATCTAGTATAAAGTTTTTTGTGAGTTGATCGTGAAATTTTTTTTTGGGCGTTCCATCACTTTTACACAAAATCTGTGTACTATGTGTACAGTTTTTTGTGATTTTTATCGTGAATTTTGGATGATCCACCAATTTTATCCAAAATTTGTGTACTATAGCATACAGTTTTTGTGATATTGATCGTGAAATAGTTTTTTGGACGTTCCACCAATTTTGTCCAAAATTGTGTACTATAGTATATACAGTTTTCGGTGATTTTGATCATGAAATAGTTTTTGGACGTTCCACCAATTTCACCCAAAATTTGTTTACTACAGTATACAGTTTTTGCTGATTTTGATTGTGAAATAATTTTTTGGAGGTTCCACCAATTTAACGCAAAATCTGTGTACTATAGTATACAGTTTTTTTGTTATTTTGATCGTGAAAAAGTTTGTTGGACGTTTCACCAATTTCACCCAAAATTTGTGGACTATAGTGTACAGTTTTTTGGTGATTTTGATCATGAAATAGTTTTTTGGACGTTCCACCAATTTTACCAAAAATATGTGTACTATATATAGTATACAGTTTTCGGTGATTTTAATAATGAAATAATTTTTTGACGTTCAACCAATTTTACCCAAAATTTGTGTACTATAGTATACAGTTTTTGCTAATTTTGATTGTGAAATAGTTTTTTTGACGTTCCACCAATTTTACACAAAATATGTGTACTATAGCATACAGTTTTTGGTGATTTTGATCATGAAAAAGTTTTTTGGACGTTCCATCAATTTTACCCAAACTCTGTGTACTATAGTATATAGTTTTTGGTGAGTTGATCGTGAAAAAGGTTTTTGGGAGTTCCATCACTTTTACCCAAAATCTGCGTACTATAATGTACCGTTTTTGGTGATTTATATTGTAAAAAAATATTTTTGGATGCTCCACCAATTTTATCCAAAATTTGTGTACTATAACATACAACTTTTGGTGATTTTGATCGTGAAATAGTTTTTTGGATGTTCCACTAATTTTAGCCAAAAATTTGTGTAATAGTATACATTTTTTGGTGATTTTGATCATGAAATAGTTTATTGGACGTTTCACCGATTTTACCCAAAATCTGTGTACTAATATAGCTTTCCGTGATTTTGATCATGAAATAGTTTTTGGACGTTCCACAAATTTTACCCAAAATCTGTGTACTATAGTATATAGTTTTTGGTGAGTTGATCGTGAAAAAGTTTTTTGGGAGTTCCACCACTTTTACCCAAAATCTGTGTACTATAGTGTACAGTTTTTGGTAATTTTTATCGTAAAAAAGTTTTTGTGGATGCTCCACCAATTTTATCAGAAATTTGTGTACTATAACATACTGTTTTTGGCGATTTTGATCGTGAACTAGTTTTTGGATGTTCCACCAATTTTATCCAAAATTTGTGTACTATAGTATATAGTTTTTTGTGATTTTGATCATGAAATAGTTTTTTGGACGTTCCACCGATTTTTACCCAAAATCTGTGTACTATAGTATACAGTTTTCCGTGATTTTGATTATGAAATAGTTTTGGGACGTTCCACCAATTTTACCCAAAATTTGTGTACTATATTATACCGTTTTTGCTGATTTTGATTGTGAAATAGTTTTTTGGTCGTTCCCAAATTTTACACAAAAAATGTGTACTATAGCATACAGTTTTTTTGTGATTTTGATCATGAAAAAGTTTTTTGGATGTTTCACCAATTTTACCCAAAATCCGTGTACTATTATAGTATACGGTTTTTGGTGAGTTGATCGTGAAAAAGTTTTTTGGGCGTTCCACCACTTTTACACAAAATTTGTGTACTATGTGTACAGTTTTTGCTAATTTTGATTGTGAAATAGTTTTTTTGACGTTCCACCAATTTTACACAAAATCTGTGTACTATAGCATACAGTTTTTGGTGATTTTGTTCATGAATTTTTTTTTTGGACATTCCACCAGTTTTACCCAAAATCTGTGTACTATAGCACACAGTTTTTTGCGATTTTGATCGTGAAATAGTTTTTTGGACGTTCCACTAATTTTGTCCAAAATTTGTGTACTATAGATTACAGTTTTTGGTGATTTTGATCATGAAATAGTTTTTTGGACGTTCCACCAGTTTTACCCTAAATTTGTGTACTATAAGTATACAGTTTTCGGTGATTTTGATCGTGAAATAGTTTTTGGACGTTCCACCAATTTTACCCAAATTTGTGTACTATAGCATACAGTTTTTGCTGATTTTAATTGTGTAATAGTTTCTTGGACATTCCACTAATTTTGCCCACAATTTGTGTACTATATAGCGTACAGTTTTAGGTTATTTTGATCATGAAATTTTTTTTTAAACGTTCCACCAATTTTATCCAAAATATGTGTACTATAACATACATGTTTTGGTGATTTTGATCGGGAAATAGTTTTTTGGACGTTCTACCAATTTTACCCAAAATATGTGTACTATATAGTTTATAGTTTTTTGTGATTTTGATCATGAATAAGTTTTTTGAACGTTCCACTAATTTTATCCAAACCAGGCACTGAAAAAAAAATACACTACACCGAAAACACACACTAAAAATAAAAACACACACTTAAAAAAAATCACTACACCGAAAACACACACTAAAAAAAAAATACACACAACACAAAAAACACGCACAGAAAATAAAAATACACACTACACCGAAAAAACACACTGGAAAAAAAACACACTACAAAAAAAGCACACACACTACACCGAAAACACACATTACACTAAAAAGTAAAAACACATACTACACCGAAAATACACACTACACGAAAACACACACTAAAAATAAAAACAAACTACACCGAAAACACACACTAACACACACTAAAAATAAAAACACACACTGCACCAAAAACACTCACCGGAAAAAAAAAGCGTACTAAAAAATCTTAAATAACTTTATTGATTGACATTGACTATTTTACCCCGAGGTTCTCATGAAATCCCCGACAGAGTATTCAACGGATAACTGGAGAAAAAACTGCTGTTTGCAAGCACCACAACCCAACCCAACCACATGTTTTTAGTGACGGATTTTGTTCGTAACTTAGTATGAACAAGAAGAAGAAGAAGCTGCTACTGAATATCGTTTAAAATTTTCAAAAGGTAATTAGAAATGGCAGCTTTCCCTTCAGCAAGAATGTGCCCACTCGCCGTTTCCAAATCATCTGAAAGATACAATAGTGAGTTCTCTATATATTCTCTCTCTAGAAACAATCACTAACGTGTTCATGTTTATATAATTTGTTCTGTAATTGAGTCTTGTATCTGCATCCACAAGTTAATCAATGCCATCCCACCAACTGTTCGACAAATTGCCTCAGTGGAATCTATGTTCTTTCTACTGATCTTCTTAACTGTGTAACAGAGGGGTTTCAATCCGGGTGTCGTGCCATGCTTTCGTTTGAGGAACAGTCGCCGCGTAGAAGTTTAATTATTGGAGGTTCTTCTGCTTCTGTACTTGCATTCTTGAACTTGAGCTCTGAGTTAATGTTGTTACCAGCAAATGCCGATGAGAAGAACTCGAATGCTACCGAGGAAGAAGACGAGGGTTTAGGCGGGGCTTTGAAGTCCTTGTTCGATCCTAACGAGAAAACAAAATCGGGTAAAGTTCTGCCAAAGGCTTATTTAAAATCCGCTAGAGAGGTTGTGAAAACACTTCGTGAATCGGTAAATGAGGATACAAAGAACAATGCTAAGTTTAGACGAACAGCTGATGCAGCAAAGGAATCGATCCGGGAATATTTGAGTAGTTGGAGCGGCCAAAAGACAGTTGTCAATGAGGTAGTAAGTTTCTTTCAAACTAATTTTACCATGTCAAGAAACAACCTTTGATAATTTGTGCTTATGTTTCTCCGTAAGTTAGATTTCGTGTGTTTCTAACTATGTATAATACGTAATAGTCTTTTGCAACCGTTTTGATATCAATCCGCAAAAAATCGTTACTTTTTTTTCATTACGAGTTTCTTGTATGCTTTTTTAAGCTTAAAATATGAAATGAAAGAGCGATGTTTTTTTATAACGTTTGGACATTGTTGCTTGTAGGAATCCTATGTTATGATCGAAAAGGCGATAAGATCTCTTGCCGGCTTTTACTCGAAAGCGGGCCCGTCTGCATCGCTTCCAGAAGAAGTCAGGTCCGAAATATTGAGTGATCTCAACACAGCAGAAGATTTTTTGTGAAATTGCTCTCGGTGTGAACACAAAGAACCTATTTGTGTTGCTAGGTTCAATTTACCCTTCATTTCATGTATATATAGCCTTAATTAATGGCCTATATAACTCCCTTCCTGAATAAAACTCTGTTACAGAGCTTATTATAGTTGTCGTTCACAATTCCGACATTATAAATGCTACAACACGTGGAATATCGAGACATTTATCGAACCCACAGAGGCTACAATTCGAGCTGCTACTTAATGTTATTTGATCACATTCTTATAGAGGCTTTGTGGGCCGATATTCGAACAATGTGGTACAGAATAAATATGTCCGTCTTTTGGACAAAAGCTAATTGTGTTTTTTCCTAATTTTATCGGCATACCCCGAATAACTAAAAAAATCTATCAACCAATTTCATCTACTGCTCACCCTCTGCATCTATCTGAAAAAAAAAGCCCTAGTAATTCAAGAACTGCTTCCGAACGATAAAAACAATTTAACCAATTTCAAGAAAACCTGAGGGTAAACTACCCTCTGTTTTTATCAGTAGATTCTGTGTCTTGAGAAGAGAAAACACGAGAAGCAACTTTTTCATCGATCACAAGAGGTAACTTGCTTTCTACTCCATGTTTATCATTTTCATCAGAGGTGGCAGCAGAATCAATGGAAGCTTCTAGAAGTTCACTCTCCATAGTACGCTCTCTCGGCTGATCCTCAACAACTCTTGTAGAAAAAGATGCAATATGTTCTGCATTATTTACGATTTCTGCGCTATCTAAAGACAAAGGGTTATTTAGCTTTCCAATACCCTCGGCTGCAACTGGAGTTTTGCCGTAAGAATCACGAGTAGATTTCAGACAAGGAGATTCAATTTTGCGTGTGTTGCCTGTGACAGCCTCAACAGCAAGAATGATATCAGATTTACAAACAGAATCTGAAGCAGTAGTAGCTGCTGGATTATTAATTACACCGAGACCGTTAACTTTGCTATTGGGCTTGGAGTTATGGCAGAATCCAGAACTGTCACTTGTCTGCTTATTATCATGTTCATTAGATGAATCAACGTCAGTTTTTTCTACCAAAACGGGCAATCTGGGTTGATCTTGATTCTCGGTTGATTCAGAAACCTTCATACCTACAGTTGAAAGGATGAATTCAGAGGCAAAGTTAACATAACTTAAAGACAATATTTTGCACCCTTTTGGGGCTATGAAACTCACTATATGATAACTATGTCGAAAAGCATTTGGAAATAAAAATTGAAAAATAAAGTGACGTTTCGTGTGATTTTAGTAAGAATAGCAAACAGATTGTGTAGTTTTCTCCCCCTAAAAGTCATATTTTAATTTTAGGGGAACAATGTAAAGAATGTCAAAAAAGGCCAAACATTTCCTTAAACTTTAAAAATAAAAAAAAACTAATTCTGAAGCAAAAAGAGTTCGTTCATATTTGATTACCATCGGAACTTTCTTGCTCCATCAACCGTTTCTGCAACATATCTGTTCCTGGAAACACCAACATATTCATGGACTTCATTTCCTTCTTGAGCACATTGTGAAGTCGATGGAAACCAAAAATTGTAGTCCATGTGTTCATATGCTCTGATATGGCCGGAATAATCAAGTGCTCAACATTAAGAGAACGGAGTTCCTGGAGTTGCAATTCTTGATTATTAATCAATGTGGGCACACAGAAAAATGTGTGGTGGGGGTGGGTTTTGGTGGGAGGGGGGGGGGGGTGAATTTAACTGTCAAAAGGGGCCGTAATTCAGAAGTAAGCACACTTCGTAGGACATGACAGGTCAGCAAGACCAATACAATATTCTTACAGTTTCAATTGCAGATAGAAGGCGCCGGCACATTCCTTGCCGCCTGTAGAGTTCACGAGTACCAATAAACGGCATCTCAGCTAGACGGGTTCCATGGATCCTAATGAGATGAATAATCATATGATCAGATTGGATTTCCTTTCAGGACAAACTACAAAAAAATGAAAAGAAAATAAAAAAGGAATAGGACATTTTTACTCAATAAGAAAAGTAGAATTATCAATAGAACACTGTGCAGAAACCTGGTACCAGTAAATTGAGGCAGATAATTAAAGAGATACATAACTTAATAAGAAACCAGGTTGCAGTAAACCATTACTTGAGTAAATTAAAATAAATCTGAGACTACTGATCATTGTAGAACAATACAAAGATTAGAAAGAAAATGAAGAAACATGATTAGGAGATAATTGGTAAGTCATAGTCCATTCACGTATGTATTAACGATTATTAAACCTGTAATTTAATTTTATTTCACTACGACAGACGGACCATTAATGTCAAACATTGTTTATTACCTTATAGACGCTGCAGAAACTATTTCATCACCTCGCTCCAAAATTGCCGTATAGAATCCACTATAGTTCAGACGGTTGAAATTTGATCTGCAAAGCACAAATATTAGTTATAAGTACTATAATGCATTTGCATGCACACACAGCATACGCGCGCACACACACACACACTTCTCACTTTCAGATATCACATGTTTCACTTTCAGATTTTAGTCTTCAATTTAAGACGATCCATTACACGAATTGCAAACTTTTGGGTTCTTGATCACATAAGAAAAAAGCTCTTGGCCTCATCAACAAAACCTCACTAAGTAAGACTTTCACTCATTACTCACCTCACTTAGTCCACCTCTGCACCTAGGATAACGCTCCATCCAAACAAATTCAGCATCACAAACATAATCACAGGCTTACATCTCACATATAGTCAAGGATCCAATGCTTACAAGGCATTTGTGGTTGAAAATAACGTTCAAGACAGTACCAATTTTATGTCCATAAACTTGTTCCTGGGGACCCAATAATCCAATAAACGTAAAGTAGAAGATTGGAGGCAGAAAGTTTTTCACTCTCTCTCTATATATATGTGTGTTTGTGTGTGTGTTATCTTGTATGTCTAGACGAGGCCAAAACCATATTTTTACGTGTCACACAAAGTTACATCATCATTTTCCAGCATGTCCAAGCAGTGTGGTGCAACATAAATTAGGCGGATAAAATATGTTATGTATGTTTGTATATACAGACACGTCTTTTCATATATGCTTTACCATGGTAAATAAGGGCTTACCCACAGTTATAGAGAACATTACGAATCATATTAATCCCACTCCTCCTATCAATAATGGGCAAAAAACACTCATCCATAACAGATAATGCAACAGCTAGCTTGGAGTTGCATTCCACTCTTTGAGGAAATAGAGGATGCAAGGTATCAGAAATATCTGTTTGTTGAATAAATGACCATGAAAATCCTGCCTCCAGTTCATGTTTGACTCCAAGAATCTTCTGTAAATGATCAAAGAGCTGAAGAAGCAAAAGAAGAGAATTTTATTCTGAAGCCACATCATTGAGCGAAAATAGAGAAAAACATATCGCATATACAATTCAAGCAATCTAAGTATTAGTCAATGATGTGAAATTCCGGAATTGAAAACTTGATGGCAAAGATTAACCCTACTACACTGCATCTTCAACATTTTGGAATGTCGTTTCTAAGATGTTCATTTGGGCCTCAGGGCTACCAGAACAAAGCACAAAAAAACAATGAATACATAGTTCTAGCTTTTAATTCAATGAAGAAACAATACCTCTTCGCACTTAATCCCACAGAAAGATGAAGCATTTGAACTCGTAGGTAGAGCATACATCCTCTGACTGCATGATTTGTGATCTATAAGAAACAATATAACAAGAACGGCATTTTCAGTTTTAACTCATTAAAGGAAAAAATTCATTTGTATGTGTGTTTATGAGATATACAGAAAGATAGAAAATAAGAGACAAAGCTACACAGAGAATTTCAAACCCATAAAAACACTTACATCTTTTCTCGCAGAAGCTGCATTTGGTAAGTTCGTCACCACTAGTATCGGTTTCTGAAGCATTTTCACTGGCATCCCCACAAAATTTGCATATACAATTTGGACAATGCCAATCACCTGACGGAAGCATCTGAAATAGATTGAGAAGAAAGTACTTAACCTCCAAGAAAGAAAAAAAAAAGTAAATACAAAATATAATTTACGCGAAAACATGACTAGTTAAGCATTTTATAATCTCTCGTCACTATTGCGAGAGTGTATCATCTGGGTGGGGGGGGGGAGTGTTGACTAACATATCTTGCAGTACATTATTCACTTAAAATAGAAGTGTATGCAATATTACTTCGGAGCAAATTAAAAGCAGATTTCTGCTTTCCTCCTAACAAGAACTCCAGATTATTCTAAGATAAAGTGAGGGCATATACGAAACCATATACACTCTGTACTAATGAGCATAACCACAAGAACCATGTAATAAATACCTGTATTTCTAAACAGATCTGGTGAAAAGTCGAAGGACAACTATCACAACAGATCAAAGCACCCCCATCACCGCAGATACCACAGGTATCATCATCCGGGTCATCACCATTGACATCAACAGCATGGAAAATACGACGTGCAGATTCTCCTTGACTATTCCAGGCATCAATCTGGCACTGCAAAAGGGATGCTCCTGACTCCAAAAATATGTTCCGGAAAGGCTGACGTAACTTGCTGCCAGCATGCACCTCAAACTTCGAAACTGTAAGGATTTTACTGCAGCACCCACAGTGTATACCGTCTCTTGTGATCCAACCTTCTAGCATCACCCGATGCCTTTTACGGTTCATATACTGCACTTTTTCGCTCAACTGTGCTGTTCCAGAGTCAATAAGCCATCCTAAAACAGTTCTCTTTCCACTGTATGAAACATATCCATCAGAACCACGAACAAGAAGTGTGCATCTCCCAATTACTTTACTTGTTCTTCCTTGCAAGACGTTAGCACTGGAAGCAATACAAGGTTTTCCGACTTTCACTTTTCTGAGACTCCTCTCAGGCGAATCATCGCTTACATCATCATCACTCCTCTCCCGATCCACTTCTAGCAACTTGCTTCTCTGTGACTTGCAATTATCTTTCTTATAGGAACTGAGTCTCTCCTCGTTCTGGTCACTGTCTGAGCTCTCTCCACCATCTCTAACAGCAGATCTCTTAGCACTCTTAGTCGCACCTTCTTCTTTCCGCTTCCTTTTCATTTCTTGCTCGATTTTCTTTTTGGTTTGTCTTGTGAGTTTGTTTATCAGATCTTCAGATAGGGGAGCAAATGAAGGAGAACCCACATCAAGTTTTCTTTTAGCACTGTCTTCGTCCAACTGTTTTTTGAGGGCATCATAAGCCTTGATAATCGACCAGTATGCTGTTCCATTAGGGTTAATGTACACAGCATCTAAGTAGTCTCTGTTCCTTCTTGGTCTATAGTCTATAGTCCACCCAGCATCAATTAGCATTCCTCTTATCTTTTCTCGCAGTATTTGCTTTTCTGTACTTCCACCACGCTTCGCTTTCCCTTCTTTCTCGTCTTTCACTTTAACAACAGGAGTGACATTCTCGGAAGGTGCTCTTTCTTCCTCCATTTTCACTACTTTCTTTGAGCTACAAACTCGCAGACCTGGTGGTGCCAGTTTAAGTGCAGTATCAGTACCATCACTTTCCGAATCTATAGCTTTTATGCCTTTACTCAAACCCGGTTTCACTTTTTCCAACTTCACCTCAATTTTCTTCTTCTCAATAGTTTTCTCCTTGTCAAGCAACAAAGCTCGGTTTTCAAGTGCTCTCGGAGCTCGATAAACAGGCAGTGGTGGCGACAAGTTCTTTAAAACGTCTTCCGACATGGAACCTGCTCTTTTGTCAACCTCCCTATGATCATACTTCTTATGATGAGAATGTAAATCCATCCCTTTCTTCTTATTCACCATAACCTTCAATACCCCGTTTTTCGGCCTGCACCCTGATTGGTTCCTTGGCA
>NW_012192978.1:458446-470349 GCF_000504015.1 Erythranthe guttata
CACCTACTCGCCACGATTGTATTGTAGTATATCACAAATTAACTTAGTACTGTTACGTCAAAATTATTGAATTGTTGCGTAAAATAAATTCAATAGTCTTTACTCCCTCACGGGTGAAGCACTATTTTATTTTATTTTTGTTTTTTTTGCTGAAATTACACTAAAGAACACAACTTTCAATCAACTGAACAAACTACTTTCTCAGAATGAATTCATTCGGTTTGCACATTTAGTCTCAAATCAACCTGCGAATTGTCTCGTCCAATCAAAATTCTGTCTCAAGTCTTTTCTTTTTCTTTTGCATTTTACTCGAATGAATATATTGCAATTTTATTGCTTTTTTCACCAAGAAAATATTTGAAATTACATTTATTTAATGTGATGCATAGGTTTATTTCTTGTGATTTGTGTTCCCTCGATTCGATTTTTTGCGTGATTATTTATTTTGCATAATTTATTTGTGTGTTGAAAATGGCTAGTGAAAATAGTATCTCCCTGAGGTAAACTGTAATTACAAAAAAATCTCTTCTTTTTGAGAAATTTACATTTAGACTCTTGTATTTTTTTAAATTTCTTATATTCATTTACATAAAGGGTGTTAATATAAGAAATCTACAAATTCCAGCGGTGAGTGTAATTATGAAAAATCCCTTCTTTTTAGAAATTACATTCAGACCCCTGCATTTTTAAATTTCTTACATCCACCCCCTACAAAAGGGTGTTAATGTAAGAAAGTTACAAATTACAGGGGTGAGGCAATTACAAAAAATCCCTTATTTTTTAGAAATTACATTCACCCCCTGCATGTTTTAAATTTCTTACATTCACACCCTACAAAGGGTATTAATGTAAGAAATTTACAAAAAATGCAGGGGTGGATGTAATTATAAAAAACATTATGAGGTGTTTTTGTAAATGATTTCACCTCGGGGTGTTATTGTAATTTAACCTTAAACTTTATGCGACTAAATCTCTGCCCCTGACTTTTTGTTGTCAAAGGGGCAATCTTTATCAAACAGAAGTGGAGGCCAAATGATTTGAATTTGAACAAAAATTAGGTTGCTTTTTTTCCAGACCTATTAATCATTACCAGATTTACATACGTAGAACAAGTTGTGCAGAAAGAACATCATTAATTAAGTTCTTTGCCAATTTTATGTTTTTAATTATTATTAATTTTGGTCCAAATATTTTGCACGATATTAATTGATGCCAACCCAATTGATCGACCGCAAACCCATTTTCTTCTAACTGGCCCCCATAGAGCAATCATACGGGTATGGGTCGTTGCGATCCAATCAATAAGGTCTCGTTCGATTATCTGTATCGATTTAATTTGTTACTAATTAGGTAATTACTTAATTAGTAAGATGTTCGGTTCTATACATATTAAATCTAGTATTTGTAGATAAAGTTGTTAATTTTCTATTTTATTACAAAATTATCGAATTAAGTTCTACTATTTAGTCAATATAACTTAAAAGTGATAGTCGAAAGAGACTTAAGGTATATAAGGTGACATATTTCGTTTAATCAGAAAATCAAACTTTATATATTTAATTATTTAAATCTCCAATTTGTAAATTTAATTATCACTTCTTTTTTTTTTTCAATTCAAGAGTATTAATTTTGAATTAAAGAATTTGGCAACGGTTATCTGAAGAAAAGAAAAAAGAAAAAAGAAAAATAAAAGAATTGATACCTTCACTTTGTTATTACAACGTTAAAAAGACACACATCATTTAACCTTTCCATCTTTGTCATGCTGCAGGCTAACCAAAGGTCCAAAACTACCAACCACCTAACTAGTTTTTATTTTATTTTATTTTTTCCTTTAATTTGATATTTTTATTTATTTTAAACCTCCAAAGTTGAAAGAAAATGAAAATATTGTTTCATTTTCTTTATTTGTGAGACAACGTATCAAAACTTTGCTCGCTTCTTACAATTCAGGTTACTATGGGATGTGATACTTGTCGTTTCAGTTTTAGTTAATACTTACTTCAAACTTGATTTTGGCCATTTTTTAGTCTGCTTTCGGCAAAACTTAAAACGCCGAATTTGCAGTGTTTTGAGTTAGTTTTCTGATCCAGCTTAAATTTCTAAGATTGAATGTCGGATGAGAAAGATATGCCTGAACCATGAACACTACCCGCAACTTTTGATGTTTTGAGTTATCTAAAATACAAAATGTAAATGACTCGACATCCAATCTAGCTGATTCAAGTTCAATTAGAAAGCTAACTCAATAACTGCAACGATTGTAACCTAAATTCTACTCGTTTTTATAATTATTCACTTTGATTCATTATAGTTATTAATATCTTTGTGCAAGTACTTATAACTTATAAGTAAGATATTAAAAGGTTAGTTAAAGTCAATAGACGTATGAATTT
The DNA here is from genome assembly GCF_000504015.1 of Erythranthe guttata. The sequence continues at coordinate 460,843 of NW_012192978.1, forward strand.
TCTAATAAACTTGAATTTTCTAATAAACTTGAATTTTTAAGTTTAAAATATAAAAGAAAAATTAAGTTCAGGCAAGAGGAAAAGTAGGATTTAGATTTTAAAAATTAATTACGCTAACAATCATAACATATTTTTAAATTCGCACCCTTTTGGCTTTATCCCTGGAGCAAACCACGATTTGCCTAGTTAAATTTGAGTCATAATCAAGTTGCCAAAAAGAGAAAAAATTAGATTAAATTATTTAAAAAAAAAAAAAAAAAAAAAAAAGCAAACAACGAGGTCCTACTTGATTAATTTGGCTTATCTCCACTAATTAATCAACTATTCTTGAAAAAAAAAAAACAGCCTAGTTAAATACTTAAATTTGAGTAATAATTAAGTTGACAAAAAAAAAAAAAGAAGAAAAAGCAAACAAAGGGGTCCTACATGATTAAAATTGGATTATCTCCACTAATTAATCAACCTTAATTAACTATTCTTGAAAAAAGAAATTAGCCCGTTAAGTAAGAGAATGGGTAGTTAAATGAGACCCGAGTTTGTAACGCATGACTTTTATATCTATTGTAGTTTATATCTCTGGTATAATTTACAAGTTATTGCAAGAGATTGATAAGTTGTCTGTTCTTTATTTATTAATAAATTGAAAACACAATAGATTTTATTTTAATTGTTTGGTTTGTCATGATGAGATTGAAGACTAAGATTTGCCCAAGCCATACTAGGGCAAACCCCACAAACCCACTAAATGAAGTCAATTAATAAATAGTTATTATTAGGTTGGGATTTTTTTAATTTTTTTTTTCATATTTCTAAATGATTAAACCATGATATGATGAAATAATAAGTAAATCGTGCTATATGTGGGGTAAAAAAGTCATAGTGGGTGTTCGAATTTTGAAAAAGAACCATTGTTATGTTTCATAGTAGGTAAGGATGCATCCAACTTTAATTCTAATTTTGCCACGTGTTAGAGGTTTTTATATAAAAAAAATTAAAATATATTTTTTTATTATGAGATATAAAAAAAAAGTGAAATGATTATGGGCTTCCCGCTTATGATGCACGGAAACTTCTGTACACACGCGTTTCACGTTTTGGAAACCGAAACGCATGACATCCGTCGGAAACGTTTTGTGGCCATTTTTATAAATATTTAAAAGTTTTGGGGATGTTTTGATAATACAAAAATAGAAACGTTGTTCCATTCAAATGACGATGAATAGTGTTATCTAATAATTAAGTGCCACGTGGAGAATGTCTGGTACAACTGTGTAGTACTGGATAAGAAACCAAACTTAAACAGTATATAATTTGTATTTAAACGGGAAATAGTAAAAATTATTTTTCACTTACAAGAAGAAAACATGTGACACGCACGTGCAACTGCAAATTGGTCTCCGCCGTAGGAAGAACGAAGTCAAGATATATGTGTATGTTAAAAGGCTGCCGCAAATACCAAAGTTTTGACTAAATTATTTTAATTAAATTAAACTATTACTATAGGTCTTTTTTTTAAAACAAAAAACTATTGATGTTGCATTCTTGATTCAATATATTTTTTTTCAGTATAATAATATAATTTTTTTTTTAATTAAAATACACAATATCTAAAATGTGGTTCGAATATGTAGTATACATTACGTACTTGGGTCTCGTTTGGTTGGAAATATTAACCATGATTAATTAAATAATCGAACTTTAATTTGTTTGATGTTTAATTTGTTGTATCCAATATTTTTTAGGGTCAATCTACAAATATTATATAATCATAATAATCTTGTTTTTAAATGAGTTTTTCGGACTAAAGTTTTTTGGCAACTAAACAAGACCTTATAATTAGTGGATCGACTATATTTTTCTAGAATGAAAAGACTTATTCCAAAATTGAATTCATCCACATATAATATATGATACATAATAATATTCATATTGTAAATGTAATTTTGGAAAAAATAATCGAAAAATAGAATTAGATCAGTTACGTAATCTAATGTGTATTATTACAATTTGGGCAAATTACGGCCATCCCCTTGAGGTATGGTTAAATTACGAAAAAACTCCTCTCGTTTGGGTAATTATAGTCACGCTCTCGTTTTAAATATTTTTACATAAAATTTATGTAATTCGATTATTTACCGAACCAAATCGTATATTCAGTTCGGTAAACGGTATGAAATGTTGGCGTACCGAAATTTCGATTCATTTTTTTACCGATGTAACATCTCTAAATTTACCTTTGAAGGGGTATTTTCGTAAGATAATACATAGTTGAGGGAAGTGACTGTAATTACCCAAACAAAATAGGGGTTTTCGTAATTTGACCATAACTCAGGAGTGGCCGTAATTTGGCCTTCAATTTTCTTCCAAAATTTTAGAAATTTCAAATCGAAATCGGTAAAAATCTGAAATATCATTTTAATTACCACCTCTAATAATTGCACACATAGATTTAGAATTATTTGAATAAATAAATTATTTAATTTCGATTGGAAGTGATAAATGACGATTGAACAGAAGAAAGATATGTGAGAGAAAAGCAGGAAAATCCAACAGAGGGGATAGAATAAAAATCAGTACAACCTATCCCTATCCCTATCATAGCAAACAAACACACCCAAAATTGCTCGAATCCATTCACGGGTTTTATTTTCTTCCTAAATTTCTCCAAATTCATTATTACAATCCGACCATTGTCCTGCGCTACCTTTTGTACTATCTCTAATTCATTTTACCATTTCTATATAATGTTTTATGTTGTACTCTAATAGTTAGTTTCAACGAATGTGGTAATAATAATAATAATAATAATAATAATAATAATAATAATAACAGCAGGAACAACAATAATAATAACAACAACAACCAGATCGTATATATATGATGTGGTGTAAATGAAGCGAACTTGCTATTATCTTCGAGTTCGAGCTCGTGCTTGAGTCAAATTTGGTGAGGTTGAGCTTTTACTTGATTACCTTATGAATGATCAAAAGATGGGCTCGAGCTCGAGCTTTTGTCGAGCTAGCTAAACGAGTTCATGAGCCGAGTCAACTCATTTACACTCATTATATGTATGGACGAAATGTTTGGAAAATTGCATTTTTTTATGTCAAATAAAATCTATTAATATATATATACACTATTTCGTACGAAACTAGTTAGATAATTCGAACCAGAGGGCTCGAGCGAAATTCGACTTGAACCAAACTCGTAGTTACGTATAATTTTGTTGGTGTTTAGTTAATTTAGTAAATCGATCAATATTAGACTGAACAAGATGAGAAATTCATATTGAATGTCATAAGCTAGCTAGATAAGATTTAAAAAAAAAAAAATCATTTACCTAATTATGGCAATATATATCATATGTTTTGAATTTATGGAAAATTATTTGTATTTAAAGGTAAACTAATAAGTGAGAAAATATATGGTAATATTATTAGTCTCAACATATAGGGTAAATTACAATCAACCCCTGAAGTATTGACAAATTATGACAAAACTCTTCATATTTGGATAATTACAACTATCTCCTTTAACTATGAATTTTCTTACATGTCCATCCTCATGGTGTCAAATTCAACATAATCTTCTAGATTCCATGAAAAGTTCTCTAGTTTGTACTCGTTTTGTGCATAAATACAGTTTAAATTGCACCACAATCTGATATATATACAAACCAAAAAACACATCTTATGATGATCATCTCGCTTCAAAATGTGAAAGTCGAATGAGATAAAACGGGTACAAAATTAAGAATATTCCGTATAATCTAGAAGATTCCACTAAATTTGACACCGCAAGGATGAACGTGAAAGAAGATTTATATTTGAGGGAATGGTTGTAATTATCCAAACATGAGAGCTTTTTTTCATAATTTGACTATACCTCAAGGAGTTGGTTGTAATTTATTGTGTTAGATCCAAATATATTATCCGGGTCGGTTCATGACCCGCATTGACTCAAATTGGACACTTATTCGGGTCAAAATCGAGTACACATGTCACAATTATAAAGCAGAAGAAAATGTTAATTTTGCCATAAATGAAGATAAATTAAATGCAAAGTCCAGAACAGAAATGAGGTTTTGTTAATAATGATAGGGGCAAAAGTGGAAAGGACAAAATTGAAACGTAACTGTGCCGACGTTTTCCGTTACGCCTCGCTTTCGAGCCGTCTGATAAACAGTCCCACGCCACTTAACGGCTTCCGTCACTGCTATAAATACGGGCTCTTTTTCCACATAGACACTCACCACCCACCAGACTATCACTCTCACACATCCCCTCTCTCTCTCCTCTCTTTCTCTCTCTACAATCTCACACACACACAGTGAAAATATTCTCTCTCTTACACACACACACACAGCAGAGTGTGAAAAGGAGAGAGAGAGAGATACAGTCTGGATATTTGAAAATGGTTGCGTGAAAAAGAAGAGTAGTATCTCTGTGCTTTCTTGATAGATTCATTCCAACACACACACACACACACACACACACAAAAACACACAGTAATACACGCAGTATCACACCACAGTAATAATGGGATGGAAATTAGAACAACCTCGGAAAGAGAAAGAGAGAGTTCAATCCGTACTCGAACTTCTCAAGAAACAATCTCCTCTTACTGTCAAACAGGTTCGCCATACACACACACTTACACCTCCCACTGCGTGTTTATATATATGTCTGTGTTATATATATTTTGTTTACAATATACAAGTTTTTTTTTTTAATGTTCGTTATGGAGCAAAAAAAAAAAACACAAACACACACCAACACATGTGTGTGTGTGTGTGTGGGTGGAGAAGTGATTTGATTGGCTAACAAGTATGATGACGTGGCAGGAGAAGTTCTGCAACAATGCTTGTGTGGAGAGGTTCTTGAAATCAAAAGGAGATAGTGTGAAGAAAGCAGCTAAGCAGCTTAAGAATTGTCTTTCATGGCGAGATTCCATTATCTGCACTGGTAAATTAATTCATTCTTTTAATTAATTCATTAATTTATTTATTTATTTCAAAATTTATTTTTTGGACTGATTAACTTTTTTTTTGTCTGTTGTCTACTTTTTTCACATTTTTTCGTCTTGTTTTTAAACCGAGGAATCTTACTTTTTTTTTGTAGTATTTTGAAATAAAGAGCAAAAGTAATTTAAATAAATATTACTATATGACACTGATTTTAATGTAATGTGTATATTTATTTTTTAATTTTATTTTTAATTTTGAAGATAATCTGATAGCTGATGAATTCTCTGCTGAGATTGGTGAGGGTGTTGCCTATGTTGCTGGTCATGACGATGAATTAAGGCCTGTCGTGGTAATTATTATTTATTTTTTAATGTATTTAATTATGCTGCTAATTACAATTAAATATTAATTGTATTTTATGCTGCTAAATATCAGATATTCCGAATCAAGCAAGATTATCAGAAATTCCATTCTCAGAAACTGTAAGCTTCATAATTTTATCTACTTCTGGAAGTGGGCCTATTTCCTTTTTCGTTTTATTTATTTATTTTATTTTATTTTATTATATTTATTTATTTATTTATATTTTAACTGTTGCAGGTTTACTAGGCTGCTAGTATTCACACTGGAAGTTGCCATACAAACCATGGTTAAAAATGTTGACCAATTTGTTCTCCTCTTTGATGCCTGTAAGTCTTTTTTTTTTTTTAATTAATCATTTAATCTCAATATATTATATCATATAATTATGTTTTTTTAATAATAATGATGAAAATAATAATTACTAGGAATTTTCAATAAATATACACTCTGTGTAACAAAATCTAAAACACAGCTTTATAATGTAAATTCCCATAATGCATAGGGATTCCACACAAAATTCCCACTTTAATTAACCAGTCTGAAAAAAAAAAAATCATAATCCTTTGTTTAATTTCCAATGTTCACGCCTAATTACTCAATTAATGAGCACTTAATTATTTAAGTAAATCAATCATGTCGGAAAATCGGATAGAAGACTGTGTCGGAAAAAAACTTTTTCAGACATTGCCCGGAGTGCCCCTGATGTGTCACGGTCAGGTCTAGTGTATGTAGGGGTATATTATGTCATTCAATCATTCTCTTAGCTCAATTATGTTTATTCAAAAGGAACCATAATTCTTTTTTTCTTTTTTTTTTTAATTTCTTCTTATTACATGTCAGACCCAGACCCAACAGTAATTTGAATTTTCTTGACTTTTCATTAAAAAAAAAAAAAAACAAAAAAGGGGTCCCATTATTATTTGATAAAATTATATATATTATTTTATTTTATTTGAATTTTTTTTGGGGTTTGTTAGATTCTTGTTGACTAAAATGTGATTTATAACTGTTGAGTGGGAATAAAATTGCAGGCTTTTTCAGGTCAGCGTCTGCTTTTATGAATATGTTGTTGCCAGCACTGAAAATAGTAGCGGATTATTATCCGGGTCGGGTTCACAAGGCCTTTGTAATTGACCCGCCCTCCCTATTTCCTTATCTTTGGAAGGTATATATATATAATTTAATTTAATATATATATATATATACCTTAATAGAATGATTATTTATGTGTGTTTTAATCATATTATTTAATTTTATTTTGGCTAATTTTATTTTAGGGAATGAAATCATTTGTGGAGCTTTCACCATTGACAACGGTGGTCTCTTCGATCGATTTCGAGGACTCGCAAGAGTACTACAACGACTTCACGACGTACCCTCGAGCGGCTTCCCTCCGTTTCGACACCTCATCGGCCGCGAAGCTCGGCCCGTGCTCCTCCTCGAGATTCTCCTTCACCGTCTCCCACCACTTGGACTCGCTCAAACCGTGGTACCTCTCGTTGACCAACGACACGTCAGCGTCAAAAGTGGGGCCCACCACGAACCCTAATTCCCTCTCGTCGGGTCCAACCATCTCACCTCTCAACGCGAGGTCCCACTCCTTCGCCTCCCCGACCGCCCGGGGGCCGCCGCCACCGCCACGCGGCGGCGGCGGCACCGACTTCTTCGTCCGGAAGGGATTCTTCCCATCGACGCCGATGCCGCAGAAGACGCAAAAGTTTGACCAGTCAACCATCCGCCACCCAAGAACTCCGAAACCCTCGTTCCTTCAATCCCCGGCGATGTTCTTCCGGTCGAATAAAGATGTGATTCATCAAGCGAGCAAAATCGAGAAGTCGCGCGAGTCGTTCGTTCCGTTTCTGAAGTTCTACCGAAGGCCGTACGACGAGATGATCTACCGGTCGAAGATGAGGCCTCCGTTGGGTGGCCTCATCTCGATCGTCTCCCCACAAATCATCCGCCGACACATGTCGATCTCCCAACGGTTCTAGATCAAGAAATTAAGAGTGCATGCATAGATTTATATATAATATATATCTTCCCCTTTAACCAAAATAATTGTTATAACTAATTCATTGTTTTCTCCTAATTAAATTGTTTCTCAATTTCAAAAGGGTAATTTATTGCATAGTTATAGTTCACTGATTTTGTCTCCAAGATTTTGTGTAAAGAAATAGACTGCGTGCTAAGTGGTTTGTGAAATGTCGTGCAATATAATTATATACATATTTAATAATTTAATTAATTATGTCACACATTTAGTGCCAAGTGGTCTAAACATTGGTTTTGTGCCAAAAGAAAAAAACATAACATGGAAGTAAGATAACGTGGTCGTGACGGTGACCACCTCATCGGAAATAATCAACGTGCCGGCGAAATCTCCGAGGAAGAACTAAATTTACCTACTAATTAATTACTATTTGTACTTTATTTTTTTATTTTTGCTAAATCAAAAAAATAATAAAATAAATAAAAATTGGTTGGACTTGGTGATGTTAATTATATAAAATTAGTACATTTTCAAATATTTGAAATTTTGATTTATTATTTTAACCTTTCGGTTGGACTTTAATTTGCAATGTCAATGGCTCTAATTTAAAAGAATAAAAAAATAAATTAATTGGAGCCATGTCTGAAAACTCTTCCTCTTGTAATCTTGTTATTTGTACTAATCTAGTCAGTTAATTATATTTAAATTAAATCGTAATTATGTTGGTTTTAACAATGGTAGGAATATATGTATGTGTTACAAAAGTCAATTTGAGCAGATTATATTCTCATATATATTATATATGTATATGAACATGACCTTGTGAAACTGTATTGGGAACTGAAATTTACACACACTAAAATGTGAATACATACACATACACCTACGTGTGTGTGTATATATATATGTAATAATATTTTGTCACGTATTAATTTGTCGTTAATCAATCAAGGTTATGTGCTTAAAGCTGTGTTTTCCAATAATTTTGTTTATAACTTAGTTGTTTTATTCAATAATAATAAGATTTTGTTTTGTATTTTAGCTTATGGTTAAGTTTGATGTAGACAAAATTCCTTTTTGTACTAGCTTTATTTTTTCTTTAATATATATTGGAAAAATACAGGTTACATTCCTCAGATTTGCACCGATTTCACATTTGGTCCTCGATGTTTACAAAAAACACATTCGATCCCTCAACTTTGAAAAATTCAACATTTTTAGTCTTTTCCGTCAAGGTTCTGTTAAAACTAACGAAATCAAGCATGTGCCCTCACTATCGAAAGCATGTGCCCTCACTATCGACGGCGATGACCAAAAATATTAAATTATTGAAGCATGAGGGATCAAATGTAATTTTTGAAAATATGAGGGGTCAAATGTGAAATATATGCAAACTTGAGGGGTGCAAAATGATAATTTTACGTGTATATATATATTAAGTTGTATGTGTCACTCACTTCAAGAGATGATCAGAGGGGCTCAGTGGAGAAATGTCAAAGTGATAATACATAAAATAGATTAAATATTGATTTGTTTATCTGTTTTATTTATTTGTAATTAAATGAAAAACTGTTGATATTTGGAATTTTATGGTTTGTTTCTTAAAGGACAGTCTGCCATTAGCAGGTATTATTGTAAATTCTTGAAAGTGACATTCAAGAATATTATTTAATGTAGATGCTTACTAGATCTGCACATTTTATTTCAGGGATAGAATATTGTGCTTGATGTTATATATATTTATTTATTTTATATTTATATATAATTATATATACACGATGTGACTTAACATTTCTGTTAATTGCTTTGATTTTTAGACATTAGTTAGTAAAAATTAAACCTACTTTAACATTAGTTTGAAGGTTAGTTACCTGCAGGGGGCTAGGTGTAATTTCTCAAAAACGAAGAGTTTTTTTGTATTTAAACTTCAAATTAGGGAGGTGGATGTAAATTACCAAATATCTTTTTACGGGCCACTTATAGAAAACATTAGTCTTCGAAGCCATTAAGTGGTAAGAGAAGAAGTACTAATTTGTCAATATTTCTTGATCTATGTCTCTATTCTGCACAATCTCTATATTATCTGTAAAGATCATTAATTATATGCGCACTTACGACTTTTCATAACAAGCCTCGTGGATACTTGCATGTTCAGCTAGATTCCAACAATCTGGCTGAATCCCTTTTC
>NW_012192978.1:472326-484952 GCF_000504015.1 Erythranthe guttata
TTATTATGATAGTTATAAATAAGAAAATATTTAGAGAGAGAAAAGAGGATAGGGCAAAAGGGGTGTAGTGTAACACTAGCTTTTATTTGGACCACATTTTTTTATTAATTTTATATACTTTTTTTTTCCTTTTCTTTATTGCAATAAATATTAAATTTAATATACTATTATTTTACAATATGAGGATTAGGTTAAAATAATCAAGGATTAAAATTTATAATTCCATCCATATTTACCATGTTTTGTCTCATATGTAACACACTTTTTTGACCATTGAAATATTCTGGTTGAATATTGCTATATATAGTCTAAGCAGTCTAATTTATCAGAAACCAGTAAAAGAAATAACAATTATTTTATCTTAGATTTTTTTTTTCCTGGTTGAATATACTGACACACATAATTTGTTTTAGATTTTTTTGTGTTTACTGAAAATTGAATAGTGACTAGACCTACAGGCTAAAAGATTTTACGTAAGGACCAGAAATTTGTCTTGTTGTGTTATAAGAGCTTGTTGATAATGAAAATTTGATTAAAAGAATTGGTAAATTATGGTTAGGAATCCCTAAGGTAAGATCAAATTACGAAAATTCCCTCATGTTTGGGTAATTACAATCGCACCACTCAATTATGAATCTTTTTTCACATTCGCTCATGTTGTGTCAAATTTAGTGGAATCTTCTAGATTACGTGTAGTATTCTTCAATTTGTACCATTTACCCCCATTCGAGTCTCACATTTTGAAACAAAATGATCGTAAGACGTGTCTCTTGGTTTGTAAATATCAGATTGTAGTGCATCAGAAACTTCATTTTTGCACAAATCGAGTAGAAACTAGAGAACATTCCACGAAATCTAGAAAATTATATTGAATTTGACACCATAAGGGTGGGCGTGCAAGAAAATTCATAGTTGAGGAGGTGGTTATTATAATTACTTAAACATTAGGGTTTTTTTTCGTAATTTGACCTTACCTCTGGTGTCGTAATTTATTTAACCTAAAAAAAACCAAGCTTTTGAGATCCTACACCGGGTGAAATACACCGGGTAGATCTTTACCATTCATATACACACAAACACACACACACCCACATTGGTATGTGTAGATTAACGGTAAAAAATCACCCGGTGTAACCTTCACCGGGTGTAGGATAGATAAAACCAAAAAATCATTACTCAGATACACTAATTTATGAGCACATGAAAATACATACAAAAAAAAAACACACACACACAGTAACTGTATTGCATCAGATGTGGTGTGTGGAAGTTGCATTAATTGGTGTTTCTTGCAAGTTATTAAAACCAAGTCCTTTTTCCTCGGATCCTACTTTTTTATTAAAAAAGTTATTATGGGCAAAAACATTTGCAAATAATAATGTTGTTGCCTGCACAATTATTTGCTTTATGTTACTCACACATCATCATACATACATATATTTATAAAAGATAAAAGAAATGGAAGTTTATTACAACATATTTCCATTTAATATGCTCTAAAATTTGTCTGTTTCAGACAATAATAGTGGGAAACCCCATCACTTAGCCAGGATTGATGGATCTTTGGTTAAATTAAATCACCAAAAATAGTGGTAAATCTTTGCACTTCTCTTTTTCTATATGATGACAAATTTTTTTATTCATTTTTTTTTTTCACAAAAGAACATACTAAACAGTACAAAATACATCAAACAAGATTGACATTTTTTTTTTTAATTATTATAATTTTTTACTTGTGTTTATGAAAATAATAAGTAAATGATTGTAAGAAAATCTGTCCTGAAATCTTGGCAGAAGAACTGAAGGTAACAACTGTTGAACAATATGACCTATTTAATAGGGATTTGTCATCAATGGACAGGAATCTTTCCTTTTCTTTGTTTCTTCAAATATTCTCATAATTATTTTTTATTTATTCTCAAAAAATAAAAAAAAAATTTTATTTTTTATTTTTTGCATCCGATTTTCTCAATATTTCAATGCAAGCAGTTACACAACTTTAGGCATGTGACCATTATTTTCTCTGCTCTCTTCAAACGAAGTTGATAGTGAAAATTCAAACCTTTTGGATATGGTCTTCTCTGTCACCCAAACAAAATAAAAAAAGAAAACCCTACATAATTCACTGACAGTCTTTCTAGTTTCTTATACTCTGTTTTCCTACACAATTTTCCTAATCCATAATTTCATTTGTCCTTTCCTTACAAATCAATTTACTCCGGCTACTTCAAAAAAAAAAAAAAAAAAAAAAAAAGAATTATGCAAGAACTTTTTATTGCATAATCCTACCAAGAAATGAAGTTCAGACACGAATCAAAAGTGGGTTCTTGAAATTCACTTCAATTGGTATGTTTCCACACATGCCCTTTTCGATTTCTTGAACTTTTGGTTTCGTTCTTTGTCGGAAAAAAGAAAAAAAGTGTGTAAAGATCGGATTTTTATTTGCTTCAATAGATCACAATTAGGGCTCGGAATTTTCTTGAATGTGAGCAAAATGAGAGATTTCCCTTCTTGCTTTGGGGAAAACGGTGTGCAAGTTGCGGATGCTTCTTGTTCAAGTGCAGTGGTGACTAAAAAAGCCTGTCCGAATTCAATCACCTGTGTGTACAAGTGTAAATTGCTTCGTAAATCTTGCTTGATCACCCTTTCATGGAGCAAAAACTTGATTGGCCAATGCCTTAGTGTCGAAATCGACGATTCTTCGCACCATTGCATCTGCAAGATAGATGTGAAACCCTCTCTCTTCTCGAAGAGGAAAGGGTCCAAATTCTCCCAAGTGGACTCAACCGAAATCGAAGTCTTTTGGGATCTTTCTTCGGCTAAATTCGGATCCAGGTCGGAGCCGTTAGAGGGTTATTACATAGCAATCGTCTCGAGCGGTGAGATGCTTTTGTTAGTTGGTGACTTAAAGAAAGAAGCACTCAAGAAAACGGGAGCCATCGCTTCGCCCTTGAATGCAGTCTTGATTTCAAAGAGGGAGCACATTTCTGCAAAGAGGGTGTACCAAACGAAGACCCGTTTCTTCGAAAACGGGCCGACACACGACCTGAAAATCGAGTACGACCCACATTCGAGCGGAGATCCGGGTCTTGTTGTTCGTATTGACATGAAGACGGTTATGCAAATTAAGCACTTGCAGTGGAATTTTCGAGGGAATTACTCGATCTTGATCGATGGGCTTGCGGTCGAAGTGTATTGGGATGTGCATAATTGGTTGTTCGGGCCGGGTTTAGGCAATGCTGTTTTCATGTTTCAGACAAGCTTGTCGGTTTGTGATTCGCCGGTTTTGTCTTGGAGATGCTCGGAGAGTTTGAGGGAAGCTAATGCACAAGGTCTTGGCTTCTCTTTCTTTTTGTATGCTTGGAGGAATGAATAAAGATTGCATTTTTATTCTATTATGATATTTATTAGATTCTCTTTTCCTGAGTTTTCAGTAATGGATATAATCTTCTTCTTCTTCCCCTTATAGAATCTTGTTTAAGTAATGTTAGGACTGCAAATTGGGGCCAAATTCTGCCGATTTCGATCTAAATTTCCAATTTGTTCGTTCCGATTCTTGATTTTTTCGGAAATATTGGACAGTAATCAGGTAGATTAATATTTTAATTTAAAAAAAAAATTGATTTTTTTTTTCGAAAATGCTAATTTCGATTCTGCGACAATATCCATCCATCCCAACAATCACACGAAGCAATTCGACAACAATAACAAGAAGTAATAAACGAGTTTTTCGGTGCCAACTGTAGTGGTCTCCATCACTATTATGTTGATGGTAACTTCAGCAGCAGGGCTTGACCTTTCTTACACTAAGTTGTCTTGTTTCTAAACTAAACAAAGTTCCTTAATAACACTATTTATTAACTTTGGCAGCAATGCTCTATGGTAATAACAATGGAAAAGTTATTTTCCTGTCTGGTTTTCTACTAGGTTTTGGTAGGTAAAAAAGTTGTTTGGTCTCAACTTTCAAAAAGTTGCCACTACTTGTAACAACATGCTTCAATAATTTCAAAAATATAATCAATTTATTAGTATAACAACATACTATTGAACATAAGGTAACAAACTCTGATAATTAACATACCTAGGAGCATAAGCACTGTATTGCAGCCACAAATCATCACCTCCTAAAGATATATGACACATTTAAAACAAGATTCACACCAACAAAACAGATTTATTAAACAAAAAAAAAAAATCTTTACTCAACAAACTACACAAAAAAAGCATATAAGTAAACTCCACATTATTTTACCTCAATGCCCGGTTTTCTTTTTTGCCGTGGCCAAATCCAAACTCGACCCAAAAGCCCGATTAAGAGCCTCACCACACCAACCATGCCCATCATCTACCGTAGGCATCCTCACCTCCATAAACGAGGGGCCAACATTTTCGGCCCCATGCATAACGACCCCCGCAAAAGCTCTTAAAACATTCGAAGCATCGATATCGAAACACACATTAATTTCCGGGACGCCCTTTGGAGCCGAGGGTATTCCTGTAATTTTGAAGAATCCCAAAAGATGGTTCTTTTCAGCCACCTCCTCGTTACCCTCGTAGACAACTATCAAAGCCTCGGATTGGTTATCGTGCACCGTTGTGAAAATCATTTCTCTTTTAACAGGCACTGTTGTGTTTCGATTTATGATATGTATAAAAGTGTTTCCATCTGCTCTTATTCCGATGCTTAATGGAGTTGCTTGGATCGTTAAAAGATCCAAACTTCCGAACGGGTCGTTGATTCCTGAAGCTACCGCCCCTTCCAATGCCGCCCCACGAACCGCCGCCTCAAACGGGTCGATACCCGTATACAATTCTCTCTTACAAACACCTGTAATAATATTTCGCAGCTTCGGAATATTCGAGCATCCACCGACAAGAATCACATCATTCAAATCGTCTGCTTCAACTCTTGCATCGCGTAAGCATTGTCGTATTAGCCTCGCGCATTCGTCAAAGATGTCTTTATTCACTTCCTCAAATTCTTCCCTTTCAAGAATTTTGCTTACTTTCCTCCCATTTCCCAAATCGACATCAATTCGAACATTCGTTTGTGAGGAGAGTTTGTGGATTGAATCCTGCGTGACCAATCGAAGCAACCCCATCTCCCTTATCTCGTGGCGCCCACGGTTAGAAAAACGAGCCTCCATGTCGGGTGACAGGTGGCGCATCGTGTTGAGAAGTATATCCTCGCCGCCCAAACAATTTCCCGCCAAGGCTTTGATCTGAGAAACACCACCTGCAGTGGCGGTGATAGCTACATCAGTAAATCCAGCCCCCATATTGACTATCAACGCGACTTTCTCACTCCCACTTCCCATATTCTCTTGCAGATTTATCTGCTGCTGCTGAGCGTATAGCAAGGCGACAGCTGTCGGCTCGGGCATCAACCTCAAAACTTGAAGCCCAGCCATAGCACAAGATCTTTCGATACGAGTGAGTTGGAATCTGCTGAACGAAACGGGAACGGTTATCACAACGCTACGAACGGGTCTTTTCAGCTGGTCTTCAGCCATTGACTTAATTTGAAGAAGAAATATTGCAAGGACTTCTTCAGGGGTGGTTGACCGCCACGTGTCGTTCACGAAGGCGGCTACGAACGGTCGGGTCCCGATGTTTAGAGTTTGGACGAGGAACGGGAGTGTTTTGCTGGCGTGGACAACAGGGTCAGTGTCGGCACGGCCGATCAGACGTTTTATGTTGAAGATTGCTGCGCCGGATAATAACTCGCGGTGGTCCCCGCCGGCGGTGTGGTGGCTGGTGGTTATGCCGGTGGCGGGGAGCTCGTCTTTGAAGGTGACGTAGGAGCGGATAGAGTTGCTGAGGAGTTCAATTTGGGAGCCTCGCCAGATGGCAACGTTCGATTGGAAGGTGCCGATGTCGATTCCGATTGCGATCTCCGGGAACGGAGGTGACGGTTTTTCTTCTTCTCCGGTTGTTGTTGTTGTTGTTTCGCTGTCGGATGCTACAGTGTATGCTGCTGGTTCATCCATTCTTGAAAATCAAAGATTCCCTGAAATGATTCTATTTTTTATTTTAGGCTCCCCACACAGGCATTTTGACAAACACAAAGACATCATCACTTCATATGCTAGAAAAATCTCTGGTATGCTTAAATACGTTTTAAAATGTGAAATCATGCTCATTGATACAGCTAATCAAGAACTAAAACCAAAAGGATGTTTGATTTTCAGTTAATTACTCAAAGTGATAATCAACAATCAAAGCAAAGCAAGAAACACACACAGGTTACTCAATTAACTAACTAAGTAATTACCAGAAGCAAAAACACAATGCATAAAAACAACCCATTAATCAAACAGCAAAATGCAGAGTAAAATACTTAAAATAGCAAGTATAGAATGTAACGGAAAATATGAACTTACTTGATTTGTTGAAACACTCTTGAGAGAGAGAGAGAGAGAAGTGTTTGAAGTTGCAGGCGAATTGAGGAGAGAGATAGAGAGAGAGAGAGAGAGAGAGAGAGTATTGAATGGGGAAGAACGAAATACACGATACATACAAAAGGTGCTGACTACATATTCTAGAGCTTGTTCGAAACTCAAAACGTGAAGTTTCTGGAGACGACGATCTGAAAAAAAAAAATATATATATTTTTAAATTAGAGCTAATTAATTATTTTACCAACTTGGGCTTTTAATTTGGGCTTATTAATTGAATTGTTAGGCCCATCTTTTGAGTTTACTTGTAAGCTAATTTTAGTTGACGTTGCAAAAGTTTTTAGAAACAGCTTCTGAGCTTTTTTTGCACATAATCTATTTTTAGTTGTTTGTAGATTCTGAATATTGTTTTTGCTTTTTTTGCTTTAAGCTGTCATTTGGAAGGCATTATTGTTCTGCTTTTTCCTATTTAAAGTTTACGTATTTACAATCACTATCAACTTTTTAGAAATAAACACTTAATATCGACTTACTTCTCAATCACTAAGTTATGTTCTTTTTAATAAGCTTGTCGCAAATGACCGTTATTCTTTGTTGATTGATTTGACAATGAATAATAGTTCCAAATATTTTATTTTTTATATCAAATAATACCATTAAAAAAAACATTAAATCGTGGCATATATAGTATCACTTCAATTTGTATAAATATTTAAAAATCATGAAATTATCGAAAGTATATTTTATATTAATAAAATATAAAATTACGTTTTTCTTTTTGTGCAAAAATATACAACTTTTGTAAAACATATACGTTTTGTTGGTTACATTATTTTACACGAGATGTGGCATCTACAAACGCACCTCTACACACCTTATTTAGAGATATTATAATGAATAAAAATAGCCTATAAACTTATTAACCAAACACTTTAAAAATTAATAAATAGAAAAACGTAAAAACTTATCAATTCTTAAAACAACTTATCAGATGCAAGAGCTTATCAGCTGTTTAAAATAAGTTTAGCAAAACGAGCTCTTAATCTATGTGAAACTTCCCTAAAACCCTTGTGTAAAAAGATGGAAATAATTCTTAGGTATTTTAAATTTGGTTTCCTCTTGAGCAAGTATCCATTTTCATATCAAAATTGTTTTTTAAGTCAAAACTCAAAACTAGGGGTGTGAACGAGCCGAGCTCGAGCCGAGCTCGCCTCTTTTGGCTGGCTCGAGCTCGAGCTCGAGTCTATTTTGTCGAGCTCGAGCTCGTCGAGTTCTTCTTTTTTTGGCTCGAGCTCGAGCTCGTGTTAATTTTGTCGAGCTCGAGCTCGAGCTCGAGCCCAATCTCTTTTTTTTTTTTTTTTTTAAATATTTTTTAATTATTATTTTATTATTAAAAATTATTTTAAAAAAATAAAAAATAAAAACTAAATTATGATTATATATTTTTTTAATATTTGTATTTATTTCTATAATATATTATATTATTATACATTATTTAAATAAAAATAACATATAAAAAATAAAAAAAAATAAAAAAATAAAAAAATAATAATAAATCCGGCTCGCGAGCCGGCTCGCGAGCTGATGAACAACTAAAATCCGGCTCGAGCTCGGCTCGTCAGAAAGCTCGAGCTCGCGAGCTCGAGCTCGAGCTCGAAAACCTCGAGTCCGAGTTCGAGCTTTTTACGAGCCGGCTCGTCGAGCTCACGAGTCGGCTCGGCTCGTTTACCACCCCTACTCAAAACCCCCAAATTTATTTATTTATTTATTATTTCGTCACACACATCTAAAACCCTAATCAGTCATTTTTCTTCTCCTTTTTTCAATTCGAAATCCAACGGTATCTCATTTCCTTTCTGGTTTCAACAAATCACACACATTCTAAAACCCTAGCGCGTGGGGTTTAATCTTCTCAATCGTTTCCAAGGTATATTTCTTAATCTCTCGAATTTTCCGTTTCAATTTCATGTATGATTTAGGTATTTTCGTGATAATTCCAAATCTTAGTTCATCGTATGGGGAATTTAGTTCACAATTTTACCTCTCGAAAAGTAAGTGATTTTGCAGTAATTGTATTCGTTTATGGAATCATTTTACTTGAAGAACACAGTCTTGTTTTTTTTGGTTGAATTTAGTTTTTGCTCACTGGAATGCGCATAATTAGATGAGTTATTAAAGTGGAGTGAGGTAAAGTTCGGTGCATCGAAGCTTCGATTTTGTGTTTTGCTGTAGTCTCTAAAATTAGAAATAAAACAGACACTTCAATATGAAGATTTGCTCGTATTAGCCAGTCACGAAGTTAGTAATGGGAAGATTTTGATTGGTTAAATGAGGCGATTCTCGTATCCGACTTTTTTAATTTTCACTGGAGTCTGCGTAAACCAAATTCGCCTGTCAGCTTGTAAGCAAATATATTGATTGGATTAAGATGCATATGATTAGTACGTGTCGTAAAATTGGTAGCAAGACGTTAATTACTGAAGCCTTTTTTCCGAAATTGGTTACTAAAGCATTTTTTTGGTCTATTCAAGAATAAGTAACTTTTTTCCTCTACGTTTTCGTTTTCTGTTCTAATCTCTTATATAATATGGTATAACAATTTACTATTATTGCACAGACGCCCCTCATGAGTTCGATTCCCGAGAGTGAACCACAAAATGCTTCTTCAAGCACACAAGAATCACCACCGAAGCCCCCAATCGAGCCTATCCGCTTGCCTACAGTAGAGGAAATTCGAGGGCAGGACATTTGGAATAACTGTCTCGTACGCAGTGTCGTCAGTGGAGTAATGGGTATTTTCCGAAACCCCATTTTGGTTTGTTTAATTACTTTTTATATGGTTTTGGACAATTAAATTTTAATTTTAGTAGTATGCAGGGGGTGGATTGGGTTTAATGATGGGATTATTTCTCGGTGCACTCGATAATCCCGTAATGCAAGATCAAATGACTGGAAAACAACAGATAATTTACCAAGCGAAGCAGATGGGTCAAAGGAGCTGGAGTTCATGCAAGGCCTTTGCAGTTATGGGAGTTGTTTACTCTGCTTCTGAATGCGTCGTTGAGAAGGTTTCGATATTTTCTATACCTAGAAAAAAGAAAATTATATTTTCACAATATTAGGAAAAAAAAATTAAAAAAATCTGTTTAGTGATTTAACTGGTGGTAATTAATTTTGAAGGTACGGGCGAAGCACGATATTACAAATACAGTTGTTGCTGGTTGTGTAACTGGAGGCGCAATATCGGCTAGAGGTAATAATTTTTGACTAAATTCTGCTGATGTATTCGAATTTAGGGCAAATTACGGCCACCCCTGAGGTATGGCCAAATTACGAAAAAAAAACCCTCTTGTTTGGGTAATTACAGCTACCCCTCCTTTTAAATATGTTGGCGTACCGAAATTTCGGTTCGGTTTTACCGAATTAACATCCCTAAATTTACCTCTGGAGGAGTCTTTTCGTAAGATAATACATAGTTGAGGGGGTGGCTGTAATTACCCAAACAGGAGGGGGGTTTTCGTAATTTGACCATAACTCAGGGGGTTGGCTGTAATTTTCCCTAGAATTTATAGTTATCTGCTTGCTATATCGAAGTTCCTAAAGAGTAGACCTAAACTTTCGATCTCTTGTTCTCCCGTTTAGTAGCTATGAAGGGTTCATAATGTCGTAACAAACTCGTTTTATAATGCCAAGATAGTTTTCTTGTGCATGATTTAACTCTTTCATTAGTTGAAATGCAAAATGCTATTGCAAAACATGCGATTGGCGAACTTGCAATACTAATTTGTTTGGCGTATGGCATTGATTTCGGTAACTCGCGATTCTATTGACTTTCCTGTTACAAAGTTGACTATTCATCTCTCTCTCTCTCTATTGCGATGATTTTAATTCACTAAATCGAATTTGTTCCGTATCAGATTTATTTCTTGTACTGATTATCGAGAATGTCTGCTAAAATCCGTTTTGCTAATTCACGACTGTTTTGTGGTTTTCACTAGGTGGTCCGAAAGCAGCATGTGTAGGTTGTGCTGGTTTCGCTGCATTTTCAGTGGTGATAGAGAAGTTTCTCGACAGACATACTTGAAGTTACTTCCCTTGATTTTATCAATATAAGACGGGGGAATATATCAATATATATACTATCGCATTTTTCTCCAATATTTTAGTATCCAATTGATTCATCGAAAACTTACATCGAATCGAACAGTTTTGTCACTTCGATTGGGGGATGTAAAACGGGTAATTTTCCGAACTTTTTTAAATGTTTTGTTGGGTTGTTCATGAATTAGCAGCAGCCCCTTGAATACTTGAACCACTGAAAATTCAGCATTTACAATAAGATGACGTCATTCTTTTCATACCTGTAAACTGCATTAGTTTCTTCTGTAAAATCTCCTTAAAAGTTACGTAAACTTCAAGTTCTTAACGTATCCGCGCCTTGTGTCCGATACTCGAGGACACCTGTTGGACACCTTATGGGTCATTTTGCAATTTCTAAGAAGTTATAAACATGTTTGAATACCAAATTTCAAAATATTTTTGATGCTTCGCTAATTATTTTACATGCTTTAATAATCTATTGCAAATTGATAGTTGATAATAATATTTATTTTGAATATATTTTTGTATGAAAATATGTAAAAAGAATTTACATATAAATAAAAACTTATAGATGTTTATGTAACATATTTATAAATATACCTCTACACTTCTAATATTTATACATTTCTCTCAAATTCCGATATTTTCGCTTTTGGGAGATGCCGTTTCACGTGTATGTTTCCCCATTTCCCTGTAAGATGATAAGAATATTTTATTATAACTAATTCATATTTATAAATTCTCCACTACAATACAAAAGGACAAATAATTTACCTCACAAATATATATATATTCTAGGGTAAATTACAACCACCCCTGAGGTATGGTCAAATTACGAAAACCCTTTTCTTGTTTGAATAATTAAAACCACCCCCTCAACTCATCAAATTTAGTGGAAACTTCGAGATTATATAGAATATTATCACTTTTCTACCCGTTTTATCTTATTCGAACTCTACGTTTTTTGGCTTGTATATATCAGAATGTGATGCATCAGAAACTATATTTTTACACAAACGAGCACAAACTAGAACACATTTCACATAATCTAGGTGATTATGTTGAATTTGTCACCATAAAGGTGGAGGTGTAAGAAAAAATCATAGTTTAGGGGTAGATGTAATTATCCAAACAAAATGATTTTATTTCGTAAATTGACCATATCTGAGAGAGGGTGTTTGTAATTTACCCTATATTCTAATATAAAATTTTGGGCCAGAACTAACATGGCAGCCAGTAACAGCAACCTGCAAAGTGTGGGTTACGCCGTATAATAAGAGTGAGAAGTGGGCCGGGGGTTTGTATGCCGATCAAAGCCGCGGTGACGATAATTTGGCTAAATGGAGCCTAAGGTATCTTTTAATTTATTTTTTATTTTTTTTTTTACTTAAAATTTTTGAAACGATTTAAAAGAATCGGTGGTCTGGAAGCAATGTTGTTAGAACCGGACCGAACCGGCCGATCGGACCAGTTCGACCGTGACCCGACAATAAAGCGGTCCGGTCTAACATTTAAAACCAGAAAAATCGAAAACCGGGGTCAAATGACCGAAATCCGGTTCGACCGAGCAAAACCCGAGAACCGACGGGTCAGTCAAGGAACCCGGTTTTCGGCCAAAACCTCTCGAATCACTGTTAAGTTGGTTGTTTGTGGCTAAATTTGAGAGAACCTTCACAAACTTAGTAGTGGGTGGCCGGATCTAGTCATGAGTGGTCGAAGGATTGTGGGATATGATCATGGTTGATTGAATAGGGGTGGCCGATTACCGGATTTGAAGAATAAAAAATGGAAAACTATTAAGTATAAGCAATAAAATATAGTAAAAAGTGAGGTGATGTAGATAAAAATGAAAATAATAAATGGAAGATTAAAAATATAAAGAAAATAATATTTTTAAAACATTAAAATTAATAAAATAATGGCATATTAAAAAAAATCAAAAACCCGGTTGAACCGGTTCGACCTTAAAAACCCATGACCCAAATGGTTATCCGGTTCTATAGCCGGTCCGGTTCTGATAACATTGTCCGGAAGCATCACTTAATCGTGAGACGATCCACCTATGGACCATCTGATTAGGGTTCCGAGCGAGTCAACAACCGATTGATCTCGATTAATTAATAATTA
>NW_012192978.1:495834-514178 GCF_000504015.1 Erythranthe guttata
AGGCTCTACTGCAAGAGAATACTCAGACACTGGGCTGTTGATAAGGTTATAATGTGTGACATTGATGAGTTATATAATAATAATAAAATAATATTATTAATTACTAAGCTCCATATTTAATTTAATATAATATCCCTTTTTTCTATTCTTAAATGGCAATATTAGTTAATTAATTATGATGCAGGAAGTGGTAAACTTTGGCAAGTCACATTTGCTGGTCAACAAGGAAGCTTTTTATGATCCTAGACTTGAACTCATAATCAATGATGCTAGGTTTTTTATTTATTTATTTTTGTCCAATAATTTTATTAATTTAAAAGAAATTATTTTTATTTTTTCTTTTACTTTATTTTAATTATTTAGGGCTGAACTTGAAAGAAGAGAAGAGACTTATGATGTAATAATAGGAGATTTAGCAGATCCAATTGAAGGAGGGCCATGTTACCAACTCTACACCAAATCTTTTTATGAATTAATTGTTAAACCAAAACTTAATCCAGCTGGCATCTTTGTTACACAGGTTAGTGTGTGTGATTTTTATTCATTCAAATTATTTATATTTATATAAATATAAACAATTTAAATAATTTCCAATAATACAGGCAGGGCCAGCTGGAATTTTCAGCCACACAGAAGTGTTTTCTTGCATCTTCAACACTCTGAAGCAGGTTTTCAAATGTAAGTTGATTAAAAAATAATAATAAATAAATAAATAATTTTTTTATAAATTATGGAAAAGGGGCTTCTTATTTATATATATATTTATTAAAAATTATGATTTATGTGCAGATGTTGTACCTTATTCAGCTCATATCCCATCATATGCTGACACGTGGGGGTGGATCATGGTATCAATTATATGTTATGTCATAACATTTTTAATCTAATAAAAAAAATTCTTGATATTATATGTTTCTTTTTTAAAATTATAATTGTTGTTTAAATTATTTTGTTTAATTTGATGGTATAAAAATAATAATCAGGCATCGGATTCTCCGTTCACACTGAGTGCCGATGAATTCGATATGAGAATAAAACAGAGAATCGAAGGGGAGAACAGATATCTTGATGGCAAAACATTCTCGTCGTCCTCTACATTGTGCAAAGCTGTCCGAAAATCGTAAATAAAATAAATTAATCAATTTTATTTCAATATAATATTCACATTCTTGCAAAATATAAATTAATAGATTTTAATTTAACACGTGTTTATTTAATTTGATTAATTGCAGGTTGAACAATGAGACACATGTTTATAGTGAAGGAAATGCAAGGTTCATTTATGACCATGGAAATGCTTACAGAAAGAAGTAATTAAGCTTTATATCTGTTTCTGGAATTATTATATTTCATGCTATTTAAGTGAGTAATTTAAAAAACAAAGTGTGGATCAAAAAAAAAGTAATAAAAGAAATTTTAGGTTTAAGATTAAGGAAGTGTTGGTCTCCTCTCTACTTCTGTTGTGGCTTATGTAATAGTGAAGCCTCAAAGTTTACTTTATGGATTTTGGATTTTTTTTTTAATTATATATAATTCCATTTTCCAGAGTGTTTATTTATTTTAATCCGAAATTAAATTGAGTATATTTCTTTTTTCACAAGCTGAAAATAAGCATTGGGCCTAGTGGGCAACACTTTCGGGCTAGAGATTTATTAGTTTGGTGAGCATAACAAGTTTTATATATTGGGAAATTACGATAACCCCCCTGAGATAAAGCCTAATTACAAAAATTTCCTTCATGTTTGCGTAATTACGAAAATTACTTTATTCTATAATTAGCAGAATAACTCAAACATTCTTTAGGTAAATATATATTTTCTCTTATATTGGTAACCTCCAATTAAATTTAGAATAAATTACAGCCAGCCATGAGGTAAGGTCAAATTACAGAAAAACCCCTATTATTTTGATAATTACAATTATTCCCTCAAATAAGTTTTATCTTACAAAAACCCCTTATTTAGTAGATAAATTTCACATTATAAAAATGAATGCGTAAGACAATATAATGATATATAGTTGACTAATTCGAAATAAGAATAAAGGGCACGTAGTCAAAAGTGAAATTATTAATATATCTCCATCCACGTTTTTCAGGCCATTTTATTAAAAAAAGAAAAAAGAAATGGACAATTATTGGAGTAAACATAAGGTCACGTCGCATTTTTTATTCGTTATAAATGTCTAATCACCAAACATAACTAATTTTCAATTAAAATGCTTGACAGCACTTCACTAGAACATAATCATTATTTATTAAGGCAATAAGCTAAAAAGTCCCTAGTTGCAATAAAAAAATATTCGATCTTTCATTTTCAATAAAAATTCATCGCTCGTTTATTTTACAAAAAATACCATCACAATTTTATCAGCTAAAAATCCACACAAACTACAAGGCGCATCTATCAACAAAATAAGACCACGCAGTGAGACGATAAAATGATCACTGTCATCGACAGTTAAAAGTTCACCATCAATTATCAGAACATTTTCGTAAGATCACTATTTTATTAAATGGTCAACCGTGCTCTCAGAAAACGGTCAATGCTACTATAGAAATTAATTTATCATACTTTTTCCTCTCATAAATTACGTACACCGCTGAAGTAAGACTAAATAACCTATAAACCCTTGTGGTATTGCTAATTACAAATATTTCCCCGAACTATTTCTCCATCTTACAGTTACATCCATACATAATTACGAGTAACGGAATCTTGAAGATTATACTCCAAAGTCAGATAAGTTCGGCCCCTATAACAATCTAGAGCCAAACCAAAGCATAACATTAAATATTAATTAATGTTCACTTAAAAGGTCGGTGCAACTTTTCTTAATCACTAATTCGGACAATTAACCCATAAACTAGGGGTGGAAATTGGAATGGAATTTCCGAATTCCGCCAATTCCGATCCGAAAATATCCGAATTTGGAACCCATTTTTTCATTCCGATTTCCGATTTTTCCGATTATTTTTGGAACGTAATTGGAATTACAAGTAAAATTATTGGAAATTCCGATTTCCGATCCGATTTTATTTCCGAAATATATAATGTATGATATATATAATATGTTATATAAAAAATAAATGTTATGCATTGTTTTATATATATATATATATTTCTGAATTGTTTTTCTATTCATGTTTTGCAAGAACTATGTTTGCTTTGATAAGCTGATTATGTGTGTTTTTACAAGTGTTTACATTTTATCTTATTGACCTTTGTTTTGGATTCTTGCATTTTGTCGAAAAATTACGAAAATATTAGGAAATAAAATCTTAAAATTACCATTATTTCCGATTTTGTAACAAAAAATTAAGAATTAATGCAATTTCCGAAAATTCTGAAATTCCGCCGATTCCGAGGTATTCCGAAATTGGAATGGATTTTGAAATTTCGATTTTTTTGGAATGGAAATTGGAACCTATTTTTAACTTTCGAAAAAAATTGAAAAATTTCCGAAAAAGGTATTTCCGATCCACTCCGTCCGATTTCCAGCCCCAGCATAAACAAATCACTAAACTTCTCTACTAATAAGATGAATATATGAGGTAACGTGTGGGTCCCACGCTGAGTCATCAATCACATCAAATTCGGTTTTCCTGATATTTCTTTTCAACCCCTTAATTAATTCCACTTCCTATAAATACCCTTCTCTCCATCTTCTTCAAAATCCCCTTCTTGTCCCTTTCCATCACAAATCCTCCATCAAACCTCCAAAGTAAATTTACCAAAAAGCCCCTCATTCTTTTTTTCTCAACAAAGTTTGTCCCTCTTCCATTTCCATGGCTTCTTGCACCATTTCTTCCCCCTTTGACTCTCTCATCTTTGGTAACTATTTATTACACACAATTTTTTTTTTTTGTAATAATAATAATTTTATTAAAAAATAATAATTTTGTTCATGCAATAATTATTTTGTTGAAATTGTTTATGGGCAGATTTGGACGATACTTTGTATTCTTCCAAGTCTGGAATTGGGCAAGCTCTTAAGCAAAACGTTCAAGGTTAATTAATTAATTAATTAATTAATATTATTAATTTATTTTCTTAATTTTTTAATTAAAATATTAATTAATTTTTTTAAATGCAGATTTTCTTGTTGAGAAATGTGGGTTTGCAGAATCAGAAGCGCCAAATGTAAACAGAGAGCTTTTTAGAACTTATGGAAGCTCCTTAGCTGGCCTTCGGGTAATTTTTACTTTATTTAATTTTATATTCATTTTTCTAAATATTTAAACTAATTATTTCAATTTATATATTAATCTGTATTAATTATCCGCCTAATTATTTTTGCAGGCTTTAGGGTATAACATTAATCCCGATGATTACCACAGGTAATTAAGAGAAGAACTCCTTCATTTTCGTATTAAAAAAATCACTAATATGAATTATTAAAAAAAAAAAAAAAAAAAAAAAAACTGACCTTCAATTTCAAATTTCCGCCGTCGATATATAGTTTCGTGCACGGAAGATTGCCCTATGATTTGATCCGGCCAGACCCACGGCTGCGCCGCCTCTTACAGTCGATCAACCAACGGAAAATCGTAAGAAAAACAAAACTATGATGAATAATTGAAAATTCATCGGCGGTGATTATATATATATATATATATATATATATATTTATTTTTTTTTGGGTAGATTTTCACGAATTCGGACAGAATTCACGCGGATAAAGCACTGGATCGATTGGGAATCAGAGATTGCTTCGAGAAAATCATATGTTTCGAGACGATGAACCCTAATTTGTGGAAATCGAACCGCCCCGACGAGTTTCCGGTGGTTTTGAAGCCGTCGATCGAAGCTATGAAGATCGGTGTTGACGTGGCAGAGGTTGACCCCCGCCGTACGGTACGCCGCCGCTCCACACGATCAAATCCAATTTCTCGATAATTTTTTCATTTTTATTTTTTAATAATAAATAAATAAATAAATAATCGTCGAAATTTGCAGCTGTTTTTTGACGACAATGTGAAGAACGTTGCAGCTGGGAAAATCTTTGGCCTCCGAACAGTTCTGGTGAGTCTGAATATTTCTGTTTGCCACGTGTAAATCAACAAAAGGAAAAAAATACAGTTTTTGTCCCTCAAGTTTGCACCAATTTCACTTTTGGTCCCTCATATTTACAAAAAACCCGTTTAATCTCACATGCTTCAATAATTTGACATTTTTTATTATTTCCGTCAATTTTCTGTTAGTATTAACGGAATAAAGCGTGTGCACATCACTGCCTTAAACTGAAGTACTAATTGTAAATTGACGAAAATAACTAAAAGTGTCAAGTTATTGAAACGTGAGGGACCAAATGTGTTTTTTATAAATAAAGGGGACCAAATGTGAAATCAGTACAAACTTGAGGGGTGAAAACTGTAATTTTCCCCGAAAAAACAGTTACTTGTACAACGCGTGCCTCGTGATTCATGTATTTTTTTTGATATTATTTATTGGGATGATTTAATTGAAATGTACATTTTTATATG
The DNA here is from genome assembly GCF_000504015.1 of Erythranthe guttata. The sequence continues at coordinate 501,320 of NW_012192978.1, forward strand.
AATTGGAAAAAAGGTTGGTAGCGCAATTAAGAGCAAAGAAGCGGATTATGCATTGGAGATATTAACAAACATGGCACAAGTGATTCCAGAAATATGGGTAATTAATGAAGAGATTAACGCTAATGACAGTGATAAGAAGAGGATTAGCCACGCCTTAACTGAAATTGATTCACTTATTTCAGCCACTTCTGTTGGTGCTTGAAACTCTTGTTGTACATTATGCATCAACCTCTTGTACATTCATCTCAATGTAAATTATTTGTGTTGTACGCTCGTTTGCACAAAAATAAAAAAGAAGCATTAATATGCCACTAAATAAAAAAAATATGTAATTACTTTCTGGAATATATGAGTTTAAGCTCGAGCTCGACTTTAAAAAAATAAAGTAGTATTTTATTTATCTTTTGAATAGTTTAGTGAGTATTCGAACTCGAGTTTTTGTCAATTTTGTTCACGAATATCGTAAGCTGACTCAACATTATTTTACTAAACCGACAATAAGTTGTAATTAATAAGCACAATTAAAGTAAATATTATGTAGTTTCTTGGAATTGGAATCTAATGAAATAAAAATAAAATATTATTTTCTGATGAGCATGTCTACGTGGAGGACATGTCATGTTCTCCGAGTGGGGATCGGACAAGGATAGGCACAACCATTTTAAAATCTATTTTAATATAAAAATAATTAATTAATAAAATAAAAAAATAAAAAATTAGCTTAGAACAATATATTATAGTTCTGGCTGTTGTATCAATGCAATAAAAATATTCCACTAATTGTAAAATAATTGTTGTCATTATCTTTTGTGGGAGTTGGAGTATCTTAATCATATGGTCAGATATTAATATTCTACTTAACGTGTTTTTTTTTGTTAATGATTATTTTATTTATGATATTCTATTCCTATTAGATATTCAATAATAATGGAAGTATATAAATATTTTCGCCATTTTATAATTAATTGTGCCAAGAATATTCAAGAACTCATATATAAAATTAAATACTAAACATTGATCCACTAGTAATAACTCATAAGGATGGAAACTCAGGTTTATACTATTCTACGCTGTGAAATACATCGGCTAGATAGTTATCATTCGTTCATACACATATACCTATATTTGTGTGTAAATCAGTGGTAAAAGTTCATTCGGGATAAATAATCTGAAATTAAATGGATTTGATTTAAATTACCAATTTGTGGAAAGGATACAAGTCCGATTAAAGTCCAGAAACATCATAAATTGAAATGAAATAACTTATTCGAAAATGTATTTTTGATATGCAATCGACGAAATCCAAAGTTCTACCAATTTATATGCATATAATATACACTACACAAAAATATTGATATTCTAAGTATTATTTTTGGATTAAAATGAAATTTTGGAATTATTTTTGAAAATCAGAAATCAAAATTTTTGAAAGTCGGAATGAAAAAACGTTGTTTCGAAATTAGAAATTTCAGGAAATAAATCGACATAATTAGAAAATTCCATTCCAATTTCCAGCCCTAACTAATTACGAAACAAATCGGAAAAGGAAAAAAAAAATCCTCAGGGGATGAAATAGATAACAAGAGTATTTTTTGAAACCATACACAAAATACATCAAACAAACACAAAATAACTAATAATAATTCATTTAATCACACAAATATTACAACAAATTACACCAAACACACATATCACCTTTTCACAAGTCGTAAACCTGTTTGCCGGTGAATTTGACCTCAATCGGGCTGGCGTTTTTGCCGATGGACCTCATATTAAGCCCGACTCCGGTACGGCCCGCGTTGACTTTCTCCGGGTAAACCCCGTCTTTCGGGTGGAGATACTGCACTTCTCCATTAGGGAAAACCCTGTAAAATTGGTACTTGATTTTGTATTTGGATCTCAATCGGGTCCCCAGGGCCAAGCACTGCTCCTTTCGGGCCAATTTCAGCAGATTCGGGCCCTGCCTCATGATGGCGGCGCCGCCGGTCGGCATCTCGAACACTTGCTCCTTGGGTGATTCCCACGTGATGACGTAGAACTCCTCCACCTGCGCCTTCCGGAGGAGCCCGCCGGTGCTGCCGCCGAATATCGGCGACGGGGTGCTCGGGTCGAGCTCCGGCGGGGTGAATCCGGCCGGCGCTTCCGGCTCCTTAGTCGCGGCGGGAGCTTCGTCGGCCATGGCGCGGATTGGGCGGTGCGAGACGGCGGAGGCGCCCTTCATCGGCTTCACGGCGGAGAATTGTGCCAGGGACTGCTTCCATGGCGCGGCGGCGCGATCGCCGGATTTGGGGCCGGAGAGGGTGGGGGTGAAGAGAGATGCTTGAGTTGCCATTGCCATGATTTTTTTTTTCCAGTGATTTTTTATTTTTCTGGATTTGAATGAATATTTGATGAGAATTTAGGGTTTGGAATTTGGTTATTTTTTGTGTGGAGGGAAATTTGGATATTTGATAAGGTGATATGGTGTTGGACCAATTAGAACGTTTGAAACTGACACGTAGGATTAGCCATTTCTTTTTAGAAAGCCTATTTATCTATTTTTGTCTATATATATAGATTGAGATATTTATTTATTTTTTAATTTTGTCTATTTAGTGTCTTTCAAGATCTATGAACATAAATTAAATAAATTATTAAATAATCTTAATTTTGCTTTTTTTTTTTTTTTTTTTTTTATTCATACCAAATTAATAGATATTGAATTAAGATCAATCCGAAGAAGTTCGTTCGAGCTCGATTCGTTGCATAACAAATCAAGTTCGAACATATGCATTCGATTAGCTATGTAGTTTGGCCCTAGTTTGAGTTTGATTTACAAGAATTGTAAAATACAAACAAAAAATCAAACTAGTATGGTTCATGATCGACGATTAAAGAATCATTCAAGCTCGACTCAGCTGCTTATCAAACCAAGTTCAAACACAATTTATTACAACTCGATAAAAATTCAAACAAACTGCTTTCGATTCGGCTCAATTCTTTTACAAATACTTTACAAATGCTTACAAACAATGTGAACAAAGAATACTTCTTTTATTATGTAATATAACCAATGAAGAACAAACAAACAAACAAACTCACAACAACACGAAAAAAACTTTCGACACTTATTCTCTAACCATATTACACTATACACAAATAACTTCAAATCGAGACGCTATTCGGAATCCCCTTCCCGGTAAGCCCTCCAACCCTACTCGTATCCGAAGTACTCGGATACAACAACGTGTACGGCACCTTAACGGGGCCCACCCGATTCCTCAGCGCCACGTCATCGTTCCGCTCCGTAATCCTCGTCTCAATCTCCACCAAAGCCGCACTAAACCGCTCAAACGCCGCCAAGGGCCGATCGTCCGTGGTCCAGCCCACCGTATCCCTCTGCCCTAGATAAACCTCATCGGTCGAATGCCTCGAAAGTATCTCGATCAAAGAAACACCCAAAAGCGTCTGAAACTGCGCGGTTATGGTTTTCAAGAACGCCAAATCGGGGTCCTTCTCCAGCTCAGCATACTCTGCGGATCCCACTTCAGGCATATATCTTCGGCTCACGGTAGGCCGGTTCGGAAGGTACCCCGCGTAAGGGTACTGCCCGAAATTTACTGCTGCGTGAAGGGCAGAAGCGACCCATATTATTATCGTACATGTCTGAATAAGTTCGCTCTGCGTCTCCATTTTCGGCCACCATGGCTTCTCTTTTAAGTCACCGTGCCCTTCTTCTCTTACCTCTTTCCACCATTCTTTAAGCTCGGTGTCTCCTTTGACGACATCATCTGTAGGGTAGTAGAAACAGCAATATTCTTTCACCCAAGATTCGATTGCGTACCAGATCTCCAATCCATCTACTGCGAACGGATAATCCTCGATCACGAGTTTTAGCCCGTGTGGCTCGCTCGAGTCCGGAATTGCTATTCCTCTGCATTGAAGCCCCCCCCAAAAAAAACTCAGTATCGATTTTTTACGAAAAGAAAAAATCAAGATTGAATTTTTACGACCAAAAAAAAGAAAAAACTTTTGGAAAGTAGGAATCTTGGTAACGAATTTCTAACCGTTTGATCAGATCTTCCGGAAGGGCCTGCTCGGTGAAGTTCCAGTTCTTATAAACGGCGGACGACATTTCCATTGCGTATTTTCCTGGAAATACGGTTCTCTCCAGTACTCCCCCTGCATTGATGAGTATTTGTCGAGCCAAGGCGTTTATATGTATCGTATCTCGAAAATGAGGTTTTAAAAGCTTATGTATCGGATGAACAATGCTGAGCTGTCGATTTGTAGCAATTATAAACGGCTCTATAACCGCATGCGTGTTCAACCTGCGTGCATTTAAAAAAAAAAATTAGAAAAAAAAAACAAATCGTGTTTTTCGGTGTTTTTTTATTGTTTTATTACCAGTGGCTAATGAGCTGATGGTAGCCCGAATCGTTGACCGCCACGTAAGCTTTCGCCAGCTGCCAAATCGAATTCTCGACTCCATCATCGCAAGGAGTGAATACTTTGCTGACCGCTCCTCTCTCGTCTCCTTCTTCGTGTGGCAAACTCAGTTCGATTGCAAGTGGCTTTAAAGTCCCGTTTTCTTGGAGAAGAAGTATCGTCCGGCTCGCGTAAGTCTTTGTTGTTGTCGTATTTATTCGCCTAAGGTACGTCATTAGAGCATCGTGGTGGTCCAATATGAACAGCTTATTCTTTTCCATAGCCTGTGTAATAACATTATATTAGCCTACTTTGTCCGTAAAAAATCGGTAAGAAAATAGACAAGGAGTATATATATGTGTGTGTGTGTGTGCGTATATATATATTACTTCATCGACAGAAAGCCCGTTCATATTTTTCTCAAGGTGTTCTCGTCTAATGGTACTATCTTGATCTCCATATTGTTGAGGATCCAATTTGCTGATTGGTGGAAACTCCTGTGAAATTATAAAAATATTAATATTATTTATTCGTAACGAAAATTTAATATTCGACGGAAGATCCCATTTTTACCTGGAGACGACGAATAATAACGGGGTTAACTCCGGCTAGCATTTCTCTACCGAACTCTTCATCGGTTCTCCAAGCTGTTTTATCCTCTGCATGGATCAAAATCAAGAACTTACGTTTTTTTCGTAATAATTCGTTAACGCTGTCTGATTTTTTTTGAAAATGTATATTCTTTTTGTTAATACCTTTGATGACATCAGGGGTGGGGAATTTGAGAAACCGTTCGCCGTCGGATCGGATGAGTTCCTTGAGAAGCTCCCACGGTACGTGGGCCCGGATTTTGTCCAGGGTTTGACCTTCCGGAAGCCTCACACCACCTTCGTATAGATTCAGCACGTCTTGAAAAGTGTCGAATTCGTTGATTGTTTTGTCGAACACAGCTTTGATCTCGGGTACGAATACCTGACCGATGGATTTGATTGCGTATCCGATGAAATCGGAAAATTTCACTTGATTGAATTTTTCGTCGCGCGGGACGTAAATACTCAAACTCAAGAGGAATAATCTTGTTTCCGAATTGGGATCTGCAAGTCAACTCGAATAAATTCAGCAAGACTTTACCACAACAACAAAATGACTATATTAACTTCCAACGATATATACCTTTTTTGTTCGGTTTACGACCCGTTTTCGCTCTACGCGGATACGGATAATCCGAATTGCCACCGAGAGACGGGCGGGCGTAATCTTTCCCCTTTTCGGGACTTCCCAAATCGTTATAATACGCGTAGTCGTACACTCGATCCCACTCCTTCAACATGCCGCCACTACTAATCTCTTCTCCTCGAAGATTTTTCAGTTCTTGGTTTCGGTAAAACCGAAGCGGCTGCGGTGTATCATCAAAAAGGTACGTCTGTAGAAAAAAAAACATTGATCTCGGAGTTTTGTGTACATTCGAATTATTTAGAAATGTAATGAATCTTGAAAAAGTTTTAACTACCTTGTTAGTGAAGAAGACGCGATCGTATTTGTAGCGGTGAGTGGGGTAAACCCAAGAATTGCAGTCGAAGTGGATCGGGCCTTCGTGAGAAGGGAAGTCTTCGAGTGTTAGTGACTTGAGGTAGAATTGGCTGTGGTGGTGGTTCTTGATGATGAATGCACCTGGGATTCCATGCGATTCGTCCCAGTTGAAAACGACGTCGAACGAGGCTTCGTCTTTCGCGTTGAGTGAGGTGATTTTCGAGATCCAGTTTTCTAAGAATGCTTCTTTGCCTAGTTTGCCTTTGTTCTCATTTGCTGCCATTGAATCCATGAATCCATGATTATTGACCACCCTTTACTTCATTCTATACACACACAGTGACACAGACACACAGTGACACAGACATACACACATACATACAGATGATTTACATGAAGCAATGATCATATAAAAAATTTAGATTAATTTTTGCAATTTTTTTAGTTGCTGCTGATTCTTTGTTTTCTTTCCAATAATTACAAAAAGCAATGATTACTGACTAACCCCATTTCTTTATTACACACAGTCACACACACACACACACACACACACACACACACACACACACAAACACACACACACACACACACAAACACAGAGACATACAACTGAAAGAAAGCCATTAATTTTTGCAATTTTTTAGTAGCTGATTCTTTGTTTACTTTCCATTAATTATTGACTAACCCCATTTCTTGATTCCATTTCTTGATTAAACACACACACACACAAACACACACGAGAAAAAGAGCAGAGTAGACAAAACCCGGGTCGCCATCATTGGCAGCAAGATAAAACCCATGATTCTTAAATCTTAACTACCCCATTTCTTCATTTAATTTCTTGATCACACACACACACAGAGAGACACATTCACACATAGGAGAAGAAAAAACCCATGATCATTCACCACCCCATTTCTTCATTCCACACAAAGAGAGAGAGAGAAACAGGGGGAGGAGAGAGAAAGAGCAGAGCAGAGGGAGAGAGAGAGAGAGAAACAAACCAGAGTCGCCATTAACGGAGCTAACAAGCTGCAAAGAGACGCCTTTACCGAAAAGCTCGTGAAACCGATCAAGAATCGACGACCCAAAATCAGTCACGTCCATTACATTCTTCTTCATCAATACAACTGTGCCCTTTACCTTCTTCAGCTCAACAATTGGTTCATCCTTAATTTTCCCGCACACCGAACCCAGCAATTTCTCCATCATCTCTGATGAATGACACGGTGGGAAAATCCCCATTGCAATTAAAACAAGAAATAGGAATTATTTTCTAATGGGGGAATAATAAGAAATCAGAGATGCTGGGTTTTCGGAGAGAGGTTTATATATACATATACATATATAGAGAGAGAGAGAGAGAGAGAGAGAGAGAGAGAGAGAGAGAGAGAGAGAGACCCACCAATGGGGAAGTAATTACGAGCGAGTTTAGCCAGTGGCGTCTTCTTGGTAATTGTTTAATTTTTGTTTCGAATCTGTTAACACCATTAAATTCTCTTAATTTAATGGCTAAGTAGGTAGCAATGGCGGAAGGTAAACGGGGGGGCCACGACCCCCCTACAGTCACAATTTACTGTTTGAAGCTATTTCGATAACTGTGTAAAAAAGAAAAAAGAAAAAAAGAAAAAAAGATTAGTGTTGTCTTTATTAAAGATTAAATGAGGAATATAAATAAATGTTTTCCACCTTGGCAATCCAGCCTGGCATTATTTATTATTTAAGTGTACAGCTGGCGTAATTGGATTGGGTGGATATTGGCTTTAATTCATGCACCAAAATCTACTGCTTTGATTACCTACTTTTTTTTTTCCTTCTCGTGAATTGTATTTAATATGTGCTCTGTTTTTGTTTGCCATGTTCTCTCTGCATGGATCTTTTTAATTTTTAATTTTTGTTACTTTTTTTTTTTTAAATTAGATATTTCAATTACATCAAACTTTATTGTATGCACTACCTAATCTTTAATTTATTCCCTGGTACTATCTTTTCTGCAACTATTATATAAGTCAACCAATAATCTTATGGATAAAATTTGGGTCAAATTACAAAAAAATCTTTCATATTTAGGTAATTACAATTATCCAATTAACTATGTATATTATCTTACACGTTCATCCTTATAGTATCAAATTTACGTACATAATAAGAAGGTCTTTTTTATAAAACACTATATAAATGAGTGGTGTGATTACAATTATCCGAACATTATGGACTTTTTTGTAATTTGTGCTTACCACAGCAAAATCGTAATTTACCTCTAAAAAGTAAAACCTATGAAACGACTCAAATAGCGGTTCAAAATAAGAATTTTAATGATTTGAGATTCATTTTATAATCATTTTATAAAAGAATTATCCATACAAGTTTGATTAATTGGTTATTCTATATTTATTAATTCATATTAATCAATCTATATGCAATTATAATATTTGATATCTTAATAAATATCATTTGAGTCGTCAATTAAATACAAATATATATTATATGTTTCTTGTTTTATTAACAATTACATGGATTGACAGCAATGATTGAATAACAATATAAAATAAATTACATCGAATATTTATTTGATCCTTCTAACAAGTTTTTATCTCATTACTTTAAATTAAAACTGTTCCATAATCTGAAATTATTGCATAATCATTTGATACAAACGTAATTTGACACGTCAGCAATGGTTTGTTTTATATGGAAAAGTGTGATATCGTAGAACATGCCACGTGGTTACCAGACCAATCACGTGATTTGTCTTCACAGATTTGACTGTTACTATCAGCAGCCCTTTAATTCCCAATTAAACATAAGCCATCATTATTATTTTTTTATTTTTAATGCTGCAAATCGATGATTATTATTATTATTATTATTATTATTATTATTATTATTATTATTATTATTATTATTATTATTGTTGTTGTTGTGGTGGGTGGAACTTGAAAATTTATTACTAACAACCCCTTCTCCATACATTGACAATATTCCCTCGTAAATGGTTCTGTAGATACTACACTGAATGAATTACACCGGATAATCCTGAACTTTTAATCACACATAATAACACACACTTATGTGTATTCGTGTTACGTCGGGTGTAGCAACCCACAGACGCCGTAAACAGCCACTAGAACTATTTTTCAAGATTAGTCAAATATTAATCTATTTTTTTGAAATCATAAGAGCATTTTCTCTATACAAATTTTCAAACATGTCAACTTGAATATTTAAAAGTATTCCACCTAAAAAGAGTATACCCTAGTTGCAAATATTAAAAATAATGCAAATTATTTTATAATAAGAAAATATTTAATTGTTCGGTCAATTTTAATCACCGGCTTAATAAATTGAGTATCCCACTTGGAGACGACGACTCGTTTAAAAATGTACTCATATTAGGATAATCAAATTAGACAATTAAGATAAATTTGTTTAGTAGTAAGAGGGTGTGAAAGTATATATATATATATATATATATATATATTCATGAATATGAGTGTAAACACAGAACCTTTGGTCAGAATCAACTCGGTTTTTTTTTTTCCATATTATTGATTATTGATTATGCTGTAGTCAAGTCATGAAAATGTGATTCCACATTGGTGGAATTTTGGATTAAATGATAGTAGTTGGGCTGTCAAGTTTTCAATTGCTGAGGGGTATTTTTGTCAATATCTTATCAAATATATATATATATATATATATAATATATATATATATATATATATATCGGTAATGATGGTTGGCCAGATTCTGGTCATCCAGAAAATGATTAATTTACTAATCTGCCCCTTCAATCATAATTTGACTCTTCAATATGAATTTATGCATTTTTTCTATATGCGTATAGTCTTATGCGCATTTAATGTAATCTAATAAATAAAGGGGCAATTTGCTATAGGTCCCTCTATATTATAATTTATGTGTGTAAATCCAAGTCAAAATTTAATGTTTTAATAAATTAATAATATTTATTATGGCAAAAATACCCTTAGTTAAATCAAATCAAATCAAATCCCCAAAAATCTCTCTATCAAAACAAATTCCCAAACATCTCTCTTCCAAATATTAACTAAAACAAATAAATTAATTCATAACAAAAATATACAATTTATTTTACAAACTCATACTCTAAAAACGTCACCGCAGCCCCATCACCACGTCCATGACTCCGCGAACTGCAAATAGCAAACCGAAAATTAGATTTTATATATATTATTGAATTGCAAACAACAAAATACTTATGATTTCGCCAAACGCAAACAGCAAACTGAAAAAACAAAATTCATAATTTGTATTACTAAATTACAAACAAAAAATTACCTATCGCCAAATGCAAACAGCAAACTGAAGAAAAACATTCAGCAAAACTTGCATTATTGAATTGCAAGCATTAAACTACCCATGACTTGGCCAAATGCAAACAGCAAACTAAAAGAAAAAAAAATCAGCATCATTAAAAACATCAACAAAAAAAAATTCAGCATCATTAAAAACATCAACCAAAAAATTGTTTATAGAACAATTTGCAAACAATAAAAACATTAAACAAAATGTTTGTAAAATGTAACTTAAGACATACCTTGCAAATTGTAAACCAGAAGAATCGAATCTCAATATCAAACGCAATTCTTCAAACAACAAACGAAATTAAACCAACTGCAAACGGAAATTGCTAAAAACAAACGATGGGAGGTTCTACATACGGAAAACACAATGCGAATTTGGCTAGGATTTTCGATTTCTGATTTTTTTGGGAGGGGATGTTTGTCGTCCTCTTTAATTCTTTCACAAAGAAATCCTCTCATAATCTAAAAAGATCCTTGTTTTTTTTCATCTCTATAATATTTCTTCATTAAAAAAAAGAAAAAGAAAAAGAAAGAAAAAAATAGAGAAGCACGAGAGAGAGAGGCGTGAGAATTGAGATGCAGAAGGAGAGAGAGATGAGGAATTATATAGGGGGAAAGTAACGTGAGATTTGAGAGAGATGATATATAAGATTTGTTTTCTTATTAATTGAGGGTGTTATGGTCTATATACTAATTATTTTAATTTATTTATATTAATTTATTGGGTCAAAGGACCTATGCATATATTCATCTAACAACTAGGATCTCTAGCCATATAAGTCCAAAATAAGGGGTGTCTAGCAAATTTCCCCATAAATAAATGATGGTGTTTAGAGACCGAGGAGCCAACCAATAACCCAATTCATTTCTCCTAACTTTTAAATTTTTAATCAATTGTCTTTCTCATTAAGTTTAGTCTTTTTAGTTTTTTATATATATTTTAAAGATCTATACCACAACAATTTTTCGCATTTGGCTCTAGAAAAGTAGTGTAATTGTGGCTGTATAGAATATGAATAAGTTAGTATACTAAATAATAACATAAAGTATTATTTTATTTATATAATATAAATAACTCATCAAAAATTTAAATCACATTATAAAAAAAAAATTGATTTAATAATTGTTTGATGCAATGACGAATCTCTACTGCTTTTAATTTAATTATGTTTGGTATACACTAATCTCATTTTATAGTGGTTCACTAAAATACCCAATTTTAATTTGGGGAAATATGCAATACCCCCCTCATTTGAAAAATATTTTGATATAAACCCAATTGACTTTAAAGACTTTTTTCAAAACCCAAATCCCAATCTAAATTAGTGAGACCCCCCTCACCAGACATGATAAGACTAAAGTGCCCATGTGTTAGGTTTTTAACGTGATATAATTTTATTTCTCACTCTTGTATATCTCTCCCTCTTTCTCTCTCTCTCTTCTCTCTCACTCTCGTTCTCAATTGCTCTCTCTCTCTCTCTCTCTCTCTCTCTCTCTCTCTCTCTCTCTCTCTCTCTCTCTCTCTTTCTTTTTTTTTCTCCCCTGCAGATCAACTGCCATCGCCGCCATCCTTCTCCTTCTCCGCACCACCGTCGTAGTCCGCTCACCCTGGCTACCGATCACAGCCGCTCACCGCACTACACCTAGCCGTCCGCCTCGGAGATGCCACCGTTGTTCGCGTCCTCGTCACCGTCGGCCGGCCAAAATTCAATTTCTCTTCTTCTTCTCAATTAAAAAAATTATAAATTCACCCCACTCTCTCTCTCTTTCATTCACCGTCGTTGTCCTCGCCTCACCCTCCATCCCTTTCATTATTTTCGATTTTTTTCATTTTTTTTTCTCTCCAGATCTGAAACAGTAGCATCAACGTGACTACTCTGGTTCGAATGTGACTATTGTTGATTCACTCGATTAGTTAAACTGTGTTTGAAGGTCAGAGGTTCTGCTTTAATTTTGTTGGTTTCGTAATTGGGGCTGGGTTGTAGTGTGTGTATTCAGATATGTGTGTATGTATATTTAGAACCGAATTTTCATTGTTTTTTTTTTGGGTCGTCTTAATTGGTGTCAATGATCGTTACTGGTTGAAATTTTATACCGATTAACGCAGAGTCACGTTGTGACTACTCTGTAAATCTTTTGTTCGTTTTGCGTTAATTGATACGATAGTGTAATTTTATTGTAATTTGTTTTTTTGCGTTACTTGATATGTTTCAATGTGTTTGTTGTGGTTGAATTGAATTCACATAATATTATGTGATTTGCATTTACAGAGTAGTGCAGATTTATTCATCAGAAGTAGTCACGTAGTAGTCACATTCTCGTTTTTTTTTTGTAGTGCTGCACATCATGTCGTCAACCTTGATGATTGTGTTGAAGTATGGAGGCTCGTTTGGGGTGAAGATATGTCAGGTTGATTTTGTGTATGAAGACCTCGTTGGCTTTGTCACTGATAAGTGGTGCAGTTTGACTTCGAATATGACTATAGCCATATTTATGTATTTTTCGAATATGACTGTAGTCATATTCGAATATGACTGTTGTTGAATATAATCTATATTCTCGTTTTCAAGTTGGCT
>NW_012192978.1:514278-527537 GCF_000504015.1 Erythranthe guttata
GCAAAGTTAAAAATTCATAGCATGGAAGGTGGTAATGTGGCTGTATAACTACATATTCTGGCCTAGTCACATATAGTTTATGATGGTAATGTGACTATGTAATTAACAATTTACCAACTTAGTTAGCATTATTCATCTATGTCAATGGAAGGTCTTTAAACACAGGGCTACAACATGACTCCATATGAATAGACCACAACATCTATTGTTGGCAATTAATACATCAACGCATACCCCAAAAATGACTGCTGCCCCCAAAAATATGTGTACAAAAGTAAATCTCATCTGAAACAACAAAATTGATCTAATCTGGATCTACGATCACACATGCAGACATTATACCAATATGACTACAGAAAATGACTATAACAATACAACTAATGACATCAACATGCAGACATATACCATACATTATATCAACATGACTACATAAAATGACTATAACAATACACTAATTTAGTTACAAATTTCTTTAACATACTCAAATCAGAGCATGTGTTCTGCTGCAAATGTTTAGAAGTCATAACATTTTTAACATTGGTATACAACTAATTACATCAACATGTAGACATATACCATACATTATGTCAACATGACTACAGAAAATGACTATAACAATACAACTAATGACATCAACATGCAGATATATACCATACATTATATCAACATGACTACATAAAATGACTATAACAATACACTAATTTAGTTACAAATTTTTTTAACATACTCAAATCAGAGCATGTGGTCTGCTGCAAATGTTTAGAAGTCATAACGTTTTTAACATTGGTATACAACTAATTACATCAACATGTAGACATATACCATACATTATGTCAACATGACTACAAAAAAAGACTATAACGATACACTAATTTAGTTTCAAATTTTTTTTACATACTCAAATCAGAGCACATTTCTGCTGCAAATGTTTAGAAGTCAGAACATTTTTAACATTGGTATACAAACTATTTACATCAACATGCAGACATATACCATACATTATATCAACATGACTACATAAAACGACTACAAGTATACACTAATTTAGTTTCAAATTTTTTTAACATACTCAAATCAGAGCATGCTTCTGCTGGAAATGTTTAGAAGTCACAACATTTTTAACATTGGTTAAATTGCAGTTTGGGCATACATACAGAACACTTTTCAATGAAATCCGAACAACCATAGATTCATTGTGTATGTAGTACAGTCACATATAGTCATGAGGCAACCATAAATCATCCCAATAAACCCTTAAAGTGAAATTAAATTGGATCTACGGGCATAAATAATATATTTTTGGCAATATATGGTACAAAAAATTGATCGGCAAAAAACAAAGGATTTAGGTATACAAACTAACCGGCATCAAGATGCATAATGTCCTGACGATTGGGTCTTCGTTTACGCTTCTGTGACGACTTCTTCTTCATTTCAAAAAGCAGACTCGAATGTGACTATCGCAATTGAAATTTACGGGATTTTGACTACCGAAACACCACCAAAATAAAATACGACTGTGAATGGGGAAGGTGGGTTAACGATTTTGTAGCAACAATCTTTGATTTTCGAATGTGACTACAGATTCGCTGCTAGTATTTTGAATTTTCGCTAGTTTTTGATTTGGGGGAAAAATCCCAATATGTGGGTCTCCTGCTTCTGGATGATGCGGTTTAATTTTTTTTTCTTTATAAATGTTTAATTAAGAGCAGTTTATTAGAGAAACTAATTAATTAAGCATAAATAGCGGGATTAGGTCCCTTATTATTAGGGATTTTGAAAATAATATATAAAATATAAAATAATCGTGAGATGCTAGTAGAGGGGTAAGATGGGAATTAAATATTTTAGGGGGTTTTCACAAAGGAAGATTTTGGGTATGGACTTATCACTAGTTTTTATCTATAAGAGGGGTGTATTGCTAATGACCCCTTTTAATTTTGATTTAATAATAATAATAATAATAATAATAATAATAATAATAATAATAATAATAATAATAATAATAATAATAATAATAATAATAATAATAATAATAATAATAATAATAATAATAATAATAATAATAATAATAATAATAATAATAATCATCATCATAATAATAATAATAATCATCATAATAATAATAATAATAAAATAATTAACTAAAAGTTATAACAAAATAAGATGTTTATTTAAGAAAAGCCAAATATAATTATAACCCATTTCAATTAATTTGAATCAATTAACTTCAATTATTGACAAGAACATATTAAACTTATTGATTATATTATTATAGGACAATTATTGATAAAAACATATTAATATAAAAGTTATTAATTATTTTATTATAGGACAATTTTATTTTTTTTAGGAAATTATAGGACAATTATTGACAACAACATATTTATAAACATAGCTCATGTTTATTTTAACAAGATAGATTATAACTCATTCCAATTAATTTTCGTACTTTAAAAAATAATATAGATTATGAGTAGAATCAAAATATTATGTTGTGATTTTCTTTTAATATTTGGTTTAATAGTATTTTGAAGAGATATATTATGGACAATAACATATTAATCGAATTGACTATTTATAATTAAAGTTTAATATTATTTTAATTCAGTTTTATCATAAAAATAATAAATATAATTCGTTAAAATCGCAAGAATAAATTTGTTAATCGTAAGATTTGAATCGGTTAAGATCAAGTTCTTTCAATTCGTAAGCTTTATTCAAAGATTTGAATAGATTATGCTCAACTAATGACAATGATGTACTAATCAAATTAACTATTTATAATTTAAATAATATCTTTTTAATTGAATTTTATTATAAAAATAATAAAATTTAATTTGTAAAAGTCATAAGAATCAAATCGTAGATTGTAAATTTAATCTTTTTTTTTACATTTACATTTTATTAAAATATTTAAATCGATTAAGCTCAAGTCCTTTTAATTTTTTATTATATTACATTTTTCAATAAGTTAATTAACATTATTTAATAATAATGAATATACTAATTAATAATCTATTTATTCAAATATTAGTATTGCTAGCTATTTAATAATAAACAATTGCAATGTCAGAGACTCAGAGTGGTTAATTTTGCTATGCTTTATCTACCAACCCACGTTCGATCCTCAGCCATAGCATTTTCCGAATTTTAAATAAATAATCCGGCCTGACCATGACCGAACCCGTCCCATCCCGGACCGGATCTGTTTCCTCGTGGGTTGGTTTCTGGGCCCCAAAACTCGGGCCAACCATTAAATTTGGATTCAACATCCCACTAAGGGTACAAATGGTATTAAATATAAATTAAAAATAAAAAAATAATAAAAAAAATGATTCTGGCTGGCCAGATTCTGGTCATTTAGCATTGTCCTATATATATATATATATATATATATATATATATATATATATATATATATATATAAATGTCACTTTACACTTTAAATTTTCAAGAAAAAAAATAGTTGTTTTTTTAATCAATTTTTTCTTATATCATTAATTGTCCAGGCTTATTATGTACCACTAACTTATTTCTCTTCAAGATTTGAAAGGGGCGATTAAGGAATTCCCCATTAAAAATGAGTTTATTTATTAGATTTCTTGACCAATGTGTATTTACCTTAAACGACACTTATTTTGAAATGTAGGGAGTAATGCACTGTAAATTGAGGTTAGACAATTTTTAGTGTACAACTAAAAATGTGATTGAAAATATCTGTAAGGATAATTTTTGGAATAAAATAGTGTTTATTTATGTTTTTTTGGCAACTTATTATGTTACAATAAAATCAAGTATGGACACGAGAATTGAGAATTTTCAATGGTCAATTTCGAAAAATAATTCAAATACTTTTGAAACAACAAATACCACATATTGACATATAAAAGAAAAAGATAATGGGAAACTTTAAAACACTAATTTTTATTCTTTTCTTGTGGCCAATGGAAAGAATAATTTTAACAAAAATAAATAAATTAATTAATTATTAGGAAAATTAGCAAAAAGGGTAAAAAAAGGGAATCTATCTACACAACCAAACATATGGAAAAGTTGGAAGAAAATAGAAAAGAAAATAGAGTGGCAGCCACCCCCACTATGGGAACCACAAAAAGATAATAATGGCAATAAATAAATATTAAATAATTATTAAATGAATAAGGAGTAATATTAAAATATTAGCAAAATTAGGGTTCTTTGTGCATATATTCTTTACTTGAAGGACTCAATTTTCTCGTTGTTGTTTTTATTACGTCAATCATTGTCCTTATCATGATAAGCATCCCATACTAATCAATAATCACGTGCACTTTTCAAACATTTCAATCTCGGATTAGATAAATTAATTAAACTCAACTAATCTTGGATTAGTTAGTAAATTAGTATTTCATTCGTTTCTAATTAATTATCATTATTCAGTTTCTCATAATGAAATACGTTAGTGTAATTTTTATCAGTGCACTTATATGATTTGCTGCGGGTCATTCGCTAATTTTTCTTTACGAAAATCGTTATTCTATCATTTTTCCTATGGCGTAAGGGTCTTTGAGGAAACCCCCTCATTACTTTTTTTAATGGAGAAGATGTCCAAATATTTCAGTCTATTTGAGAAAAGCCCACACCCATTTTGAGCTATTATACTTTTCAGCTTTGCCCCTGTCCGCCACATCATCACTGGGTCACGCGCTCAACAATTATTATTTTTTTTTTCTTTCCATTTTTCCGTTTTTTTACCCTTCTTTTTTGTACCAATTTTCTTAATCGACTATGGAGCATAGTCGATTAGCCTTAATCGACTATGTTTTATAGTCGATTAAGGAAATTATTTTTTTTTTTTGTTTTTTTTTTTCTATATCAGTATATTAATCAATTATGATGAAGCATAGTCGATCAAGAGTCTGCTACTAAAAATAACAAATCAAAACTGCAAAAAAAATGCAAAATCAACTTATTTTACAAAAAAACAAAAATATAAGAACATTATAATTGATTTATACAATTGGAATCAATAAAAAAAAACCAAAAAAAAAGAAGATTGGAGTCGATCAACATTAATCGATACTAGAGCATAGTCGATTAAGAATTTGCTACTAAAATAACAAATCACACCTGCGAAAAAATGCAAAATCACCTCTATATTACAAAAACAAAAAATATGCAACCATTATAATTGATTTATACAATTGTAATTAATAAACGAAAAATCTAAAAAAAAAAAAAAAAAAAAAAGATTGGAGTCGATCAACATTAATCGATACTAGAGCATAGTCGATTAAGAATTTGCTACTAAAATAACAAATCACACCTGCGAAAAAATGCAAAATCACCTCTATATTACAAAAAAAAAAAATATCCAACCATTATACTTGGTTTATACAATTGTAATTAATAAACGAAAAATCTAAAAAAACTAACAAAAAAATTGGAGTCAATCAACCTTAATCGATTACCAGAACATAGTCGATTAGCTTAATCGATTATGACTATGTATATAATCGATTAAGTTTTCAGCCTGCTCGAAATTCTCTACACGCGCCGTTATCCGCCCAATTCAACAAATAACCCTAAATCTGCCTCCCCATCGTCACCACACCGCCGCCACAATACACTATTCAACCAATCCCTTACAAGAATAAAATAAATAAAGTAAATAATTCATACAAAGAAAACACAAATTCACATTTCAATGTCCAAAAAAAAAAAAAAAAAAAAAAAACAGAAACGATTCAGTCATCATCTTCTACGTCGTCGGTGGAAACCACCGCCGCGACTACAGATCCATCACCACCCTTCACGTGGCGGCGGGAGGCGGTGACAAACACTCTCCACCGCCACCATCACCATCGGTCGATGTCTTGCTTTTCTTCCGAATTTCAGTCGAGAAGAGAAGAGAGAAGACGAGAAGAGAGATGAGGAGAAAAGAAAAAGAGAGAACGGCAGAATAGAGAAGACGAGAAAAAAAAAAGAGAGAACGGCAATGGGTTAGGGGTAATAAGGATGGTTTGGGAATTATTAAATAATATTTGAGTAGGATATTAAGTAAGAGGATTTTCTCTAATTATTTTTGGGAGGGGATGTTTTCTTAACTCATTTTCCTAGACGAGGAGGTTCTTGCTAATTATCCCTTTTTTTTTTTTTTATTTAAATGTACCTACCATATTTATCAGTGCAACAAAATATTCAATGCAAATAGTAAAGAGGATAAAGTTTCATTTTCAAAAGATAATGCAAAACGTTACTTGCATTATTTCAACTACCACCAAATAGGGAAATTAAATCAAGTTGTTTGCCGATTTCACAATTTTTAATTACTAAAAAGCCCTTAACTATGCCAAATCGGATTAACTTAATTTCCAATCTCATTCGAAAAGCTGGCTTAGTCAAATCAAGAATTGTGCCTAACTTTCCGACTTATTCAAATTTGGTTTCTTTGGTAAATTTTACTGACAACGTTGTGTATATATATATATATAATTTATTTATATATATTTTTTATTATTATACATGAACAATAGTTTTGATTAAAATATTCAAAAAAGAAAACATTACTTCCAATATTACACTCTATGCTTTACGTTACGGCCCAATAAAGAAGCCCAATAAACGGCCTAATATTTTACTAAAGTATTGGGCCAACTAAAAATTTGAGTCCAATGTTTATGTTGAATTGACTTAAATATTTTATTTTATTTTTATAACTGAAATGTTAAATCCCACACGAAAATTACTCACGTACATAAAAAAAACTCTCTCTCTAAAATTCGCCAACGCAGTAAAAACAAGCCCCTACCCGTCTTCCTTAATCCTTATTCTACCACAAAATCACACACGGAATATTACAATTTGAAATTTGAGGAAAATCTTTAACTATTGTTAATTAAATATTTAGCTAATGTTATTATGGTTTCAAAACAATAATTAAAAATAGTTATTAAATATTGAATAAATGTTTTTAAATAATTGATTTATAAATTAATTAATAATTATTTAAAATAAATATATGAGTATTATTTCAAGGAAAAGGGAATAATTTTCAGAAAAAAACAAGTTAGAGAGAAGTGGGAGAAAAAATGGGCAGAGAGAGAAAATTTTTAATTTGTGTGCGGGATCTAGTAATTTTTAGTGTAGGATTTAGTATGCCCCTTTTTATAATCGAGAAAAATACAGTTTTCATCCCTTAAGTTTGCACACATTTCATATTCGGTCCTCCATGTTCACAAAAAACACATTGAGTCCATCATATCTCAATAATTCGACGCTTTTTTGTCTTTTTCGTCAATTTACTGTTAGTACATCAGTTAAGGCATTGAAAGGAACAAGCTTGATTCCGTTAGTACAAACAGAAAATTGACTGAAAGGGTTAAAAGTGTTGATTTTTTTAAATATAAGGGACCAAATATAAATTTAGTGCAAACTTGAGGGACGAAATTAAATTTATCCCATTTAAAATCATTAAAGATGAATGTCTGGTTCATAACAGAAGAAAAAAAAACATTTCTTCAGTTGAAATTGAAGTCCAATAAAACAGTAATAATGATTTTTCGGTCGTTAATAAATGTATTAGGCGGGATTTCCCATGCAAAAAAATTGGTAAATTATATCACTGCCAGAAAATTCGCTTCACAATCAGATCTCTCGCTCTCTAAAAAAATTGTTTTCTGATGAACACAATCCCTTTCTCTAATTCATTTCCGTAGATTGATTCGTACGCATACATTGATGGGTTGGCGTGTGAAAATAATATAGGTAAATGGGCTCCGACGAAAAATCAAATTCCGACAGTATTTCCGGCGATATAGCCATGTCGATCTCAGGCAAGTTTCGATATGGATTTTTAACGTTTAATTTTTGGTTAGGGATTTTTTTTTTCTGGAAAAGGGGAGGAAGCGAGTGTAGATTGATTGGTTCTTTTCCATTTTGATGATTGCAATTCAATTGGGAGTTCTTCGTATGCATATCAATCAGCATATGCTGAAAGGTGTTTGTAGTAATGCCTGAATGGAATTTATTTTATTGGGGGGATTAGATTTCACCACACTAGCAACAATCTGCATTAAATGATTATGTGTGTTCACTACATGATATGTTTATGTTGATGAAATTGTGGAAAGAAAATTGTTATTGCCCCCTGTTAATTATATATTTGCATAATCACCCATGTATCTTTACCGAAAAGAAGCAAGATACTATTGCTCGATGAAGTTTAAAAAGAATTTTTAAGCGTCAATGTATTGGCTTACGTATTCGAATTTAGAACGACGGGCTTTTCTGATTTTGGTGGGAGAGTCCGGTTTTTATGTTCCTTTGGTTGACTAGTTTCTGCTTTTGCAGGGCTTCATACAAAGCATCGACGAGAATTAGAAAACTTGACACTGAGCTCTCAGCCTTTCCAGACACTAAAGCTTTTCATTCTTGCTGTTAGAGAATATCTCGGAAAATCAGTTGTTTATCTATTGTCGCATCGCAATTGGTTTATTCCGTTGAGTTCTATTATTTTGATAACTTGTACACTACTTCTCACTGTTGATGGTCCTCATGAAAAGGTGACCAAAATACCCTCTCCAATTTGATGCATTTGCAAATCACTATACTCTATTTAATAATTCTTTAATCGGTAATTCAGCATGTTGAGGAAGTTATCCATTACGTTCGATTTGGACTGTGGTGGGTTGCTCTTGGTGTTGCATCTTCGATTGGACTTGGTAAGTAAAGACTCGAACGAGCAAATTTCCATTCTAATCCCTTAGTTCTTGATTATTACTCGAAATTCTTGGAAGTATGCTTTAATTCTGTTAATTCTTATGTATTAAATAGGATCTGGATTGCACACGTTTGTTCTATACCTTGGACCCCACATCGCCTTATTCACTATAAAAGCAATACAATGCGGCCGAACAGACATCAAAAGTGCTCCATACGATACAATACAGTTGAAAGCGGGTCCCACGTGGCTCGGAAAGGACTGTGCTGAGTTTGGTCCCCCGTTTTTTGAGTCATCGAACGGTGTAAAGATTCCCCTTAGCAGCATTTTGCCTCAGGTCCAGCTGGAGGCTATTCTGTGGGGTCTCGGTACTGCCCTCGGCGAACTTCCCCCCTACTTCATTTCAAGGGCAGGTATATATAAACTTAATTTATACTTTTCAATCGAAATTAGAGTAAAAAAATACGGTATTACATTTTCCATTAGTGATTCATGTTTAGGACTTGATATTTATTCGTTATGCAGCTCGTTTGTCGGGCAGTACGGTGAATGCAATGGAAGAATTGGATGGTTCCTCAGCAGAAAACGACGGGCGTATATCATCTCAACTAAATAAAACCAAGCTTTGGTTCCTTTCTCACGCGCAGTATTTGAACTTCTTCACAATTTTAGTTCTTGCTTCGGTTAGAAATTCAATTTTTGCAAGTGACTCGAAAATCCACCGTTCCATTCTTCTTTTATTATAACCCCGAGTTTATTGCATTTACTGGCCACGTGTATGTCAAATTGCTAAAAAAACTCCCCGGATATAAATATTTGCAAAAAAACCCTTATAATGCATATTTTTTGCACACAACCCCCTGAAAAGTGAGTTCTTTAGGGGGAGTTTGCTAAAAAAAGTTTTAATTATCTTCGATTGGAATATTTTGTAGGTACCTAATCCATTATTCGATCTTGCGGGAATAATGTGCGGACAATTCGGAATCCCTTTCTGGGAATTCTTTTTCGCCACTATTATAGGCAAAGCTATTATCAAAACTCATATACAGGTTTACAAACAAAACTCGATTTGTCACTTTTTTTTTTTTTTAATAATTATTATTACACTTGATCAAATATTGTTATCCAATTCTGCAGACGGTTTTTATCATATGCGTATGCAACAACCAACTTCTTTACTGGATCGAAAACGAGCTACTTTGGGTGCTTAGTTCTCTACCTGGTTTCAGTTCAATCATACCAAGCCTTATTACGAAGCTTCATTTGATGCAAGACAAGTACTTAGCCACTAAACCTAATAATATCCCTTCAAATGTCGAGGTACATTTTGCGGGTCCCGCTTCTCCTAATCCCGTTTAATTACTTTTCTATGCACTTTATATATAATATTGCATTTTTTTTATCAGGTGAAGAAATGGGATTTTTCGCTTGCTTTAGTTTGGAATACTGTGGTTTGGATCATGCTATTGAATTTTTTCGTTAAGATTGTGAACTCGACTGCGCAAAGGTATTTAAAGAAGCTGCAAGATAAGGAAATCGATGCCGTGAAGAACAAGTCGGACAACCCTACTGAGAATTCTTCTAGATGAATTTATATGTTCATTATTTTCCTGTTTTCATTTTAAATTTTATTTCTACTCTCTTTTTTTTTAATAATATTTTTTTATAATTATAATAGGATGAGGTTTTGCATTTGGAAGCCCACATGTCAAAACTTGTACATAAGGAATACAAAATTTAAGCTATTTGTTGCCATGAAAGAGCTTTGTGTAACTAATTTTTGGGCAATAAAAGAAACATTATTATGTATTTTATATTATATGTGAGTACTTAATTGAAAAAAAAAATCGCTGATTTCGATCCAAAAAAAAATTCAATTTTGGAAGAACTTTTTCATTCCAATTTTTTCGATTTTTTGGGTCTTTTTAGAATAGGATTGGAATTAGTTTTTCACTTTCGAATAAACCCTGTAATTTGGAATAAAATTATAATTAATAATAATTCTTGGAGAGAATATACTTTGTACTATTCATATTATTATCAGTTACGTAAGGGATGATTGGATTCGATTTACTTGGTGTCCAATTAATTATTATTATTTTAATAATTGGTGTCTAATTAATTAATAGTTGATTAATCCAAGGCAAACACACTACCCAATTTCTTTAAGCATTAAAAAAGTTGATTAATCAAAGATTCGTACTAATTGCTTATTCCTTCGATTATTATATTCTTGATTATGCTTTGTGATTAGTGCAACATAGTGCAGCGGAATTAGTGCTTTAAATTGCGATTAGCGATTATACTTTGTACACGTACGCAGTTCAAAATCTATATATTAATCCGTACAGTGATGAGATCTTTATAAATAATATAGATAGTGGGGTTTTCATATTTTAATAATTTCAGGGGTTTTAAGCAAACTACTCAATGTCTCGAAATTTGAGTTCGTGATCAAAGATTCAAGAGAAAAATAATTCGTAGTGGTTACCGACATAAAACGTATATTGTCGATTAGATTTTGGTCCAATCGAATTACTTTCAAAAGATGTTAAGACGCTTTAATGTAAATAAAGTAAAATTATCGAGTAAAATATACGGAAGTTCGACATGTAAACAAGTAGAACAATTAATTCCGTCATATGGAGGAAGGCATGCTAGTGTTAACGCCTGAAGTGTCATATATAAATGCAATGTGTACATTATCGTACTTAACTAAATGTATTCTATATGGTTTTTAACATTTTTAGTAAATTTGTTAGGTAGAATTAGCTCACCTCACCGACACGGCGTCTGCATCACTGAATGATGCAAAACTTTTAGCTTATACGTACTGACATCGACTATAAGTTATAACCACACAAAATTTGCTTCCAAAATTGTTTAATAACCGATATTGAGCAAATGAAGACGGATTTCATTAAATGTACAATTGAATAATTCTTCATAAAAGGAGAAAAAAAAAGTATAATTGACTAATTTGACTAAAGACTGCCATTCCTCACTCCAAACCTACCCAAACCGCACTCCGAACCTGGGCCAGCATTGTTTTCTTGTACCATGTGCTAGAAAATAAGGACCATACCTTTGCAGTGAATATGGGTCCATATATATTTGTTCATTTCTGTTGGTAATTGTATGGCAAAGTTTCACAATAAAGAGACTTTGTGAAAAGTCTATTATACCCCTTATCAAATTATTTACTGACAGCAAAACACCCTCAAATATGAAATCCACAATAAATTTTTTTCCTGATTTCCAGGTTGTTTATTTCTATGATGTGACTTCTTCTGTCTGATTTTCTTGCAACATTGTGGGTCCCACTGTGTATTATTGCTTTCTCCTAATTCAATAAATTTTAATGATTGCGTTATTATAGTATACACAAGTTATTTCCCCTTTAGGTTAATATCTAAAATAGCTAATTAGATTTTTTACAAAGTTTGTTAGAACTGTAAATTATGGATGTATGGTTAAATTACGAAAAAAATCATATTGTTTGGATAATTATTACCATCCCATCAGCTATGAATCTTCTTTCACGTCTACCTTAATGGTGTCAAATTCAAAAGAATCTTCTAAATTCTGCGGAAAAATACATTTTCTGATGCACTACAATTTGATATTTACAAGCCAAGAGAAACATCTTATGATCGTCTTGTTTCAAAATATGGAGTTCGGACGAGATAAGACGAGTGCAAACTAAATAATATTCCATATAATTTAAAAGATTCCATTAAATTTGACGCCTAAGTAGAGACGTGTAACAAGATTCATAATTGAGAGAATAACTGTAATTACTCAAACATGAAGAATTTTTTTCATAATTTAACATCAGATCAGGAGGGTGGCCGTAATTTATATTAGAAATGTTGGTAAGTGTGTGTGTGAAGAAATAGTTCTATCATCATTAATTTTATTAAATCTTGATCAAACTCCGAGGCAATGAGGCATTTGTCAAAGATCAAAAAGAAAAAAAAAACTTTAAATTAGGTGCAGATATCAAATGTGAAGATAAAAGAAGGATGCAAATGAAATAAATGTCGAATAGACATAGACCACGTGTAGTAATATGCAGACAGTAAACACAGGCGCGTGGTCACCAAATTAATTGGACCACAAACAAATTATTATTTTGTTTGTGGCCCCAAGTAAACAAAAACCAACCAAAATGGTCCACTTCCCCATTTCACAACTGCCAGCATCACTCTCTCTCTCCCTCACAATACCAACAAGCAACAGCTCTCTCTCTCTCTCTCACAATACCAACAAGCAACAGCTCTCTCTCTCTCTCTCTCTCTCTCTCTCTCTCTCTCTCTCTCTCTCTCTCTCTCTCTCTCTCTCTCTCTCTCTCTCTCTCTCTCTATCTCTCTCTCTCTCTCTCACACACACACACACACACACACACACACACACACAAAAGAAACATCAATATTTAGAGTTTGTAATATTAGAAAAAGTATTCCTCCTCTCCCATATTCCAACCAGATCCATACAAACACAACTACATTGTGGTCCATCATTCCATATCACTAAAAACAACATATACAACAAC
>NW_012192978.1:540510-577224 GCF_000504015.1 Erythranthe guttata
GGCTACGATGCTGATATTGCAATTAATTAAGAAAAAAAGAAAGAAAAAAAAATTAGGTATCTATCTAACACATCTCTTATCTTTTGGTATATAATTCTTGTTGTACTGTTTCTTTTTTCAGCAAATTGATGATCGAATATAATACATCAATAAAAAAGGTGCTTGCTTGTTAACCTAAAATAAAATCAATACAAACATACGAACTGTTCACATGATTCTATAGATGCTATACCCGATAAAATATATTGATGAGTGATTCTGCACATTTGATTTATACGTTATAACACACATATAAATACTTAAAAATTCTTAGTTATATTACACACATATATATAAATACTAATTTAACACATTTTTCTTGGTTGGAATTTTGTGAGTCACATGGCCACACATGTATTTTTGATTCTACCATATCCTATAAAAAGTTTAAAAAAAATCAAACCACAAAAACACGTGTCACAAGAAGCTTTTGCCTTATGTAACAAAAGTTCAACACTGAGAATTTTAGAAAGGTCAAATATTTGACCAATCATTTTTTTTAATGGATCACAACGATTTGATTTTTTATTTTGTAATATTAATATACATATTTTATCTTGTTGCAGCTAACATAGGGCCACGTGGCATGATCCTCACAGCTTCTAATAAAATCTTTGCATTTTTATATAAAAAAATCTTGTATTTTTTATTTTATACAAAAGCAAAAAGATCCTAAGAGTAAATTATTTTTTAGTTAGTATTCTTTCCAAAATGAAATAAAATAAATAAATACCAAATACCGGATCACAAAAGAAATAATCTGTTTATTTATTTATTATGTAGAGACGTGCGTTGACTATCCATATAGCCGTCAACTAGGAAGTAGAAGAGAAAACCATTTTTAAATGGTGCACGTGGAAAGATCCCCATGGTTCTTATGAACTCTACACATAATCTCGACCCGTCTTTTTAAATGCTACACTCCGTGAAATATAATATATATACATAAAATAAGTATGATGAGCTTCGATAAATTAATAATTTCACTTAAATAATATTTTTTTTTAGGTTCCATCTCAGTGAAATATATTAAATTATTAGGTCGACAATTTAATATTTCGCAAAATTAAAAGAGTTCTGCTAATCTGAACTGTATCGATTTATAAAAGTTCAATAATATAATATAACAAAATATATATCTTGATATTTTGTGGAGAGTATAATAAAACAAACCCCTACCCACAAAATATTTCACCCCTTCTTTATTTTTTTAATTCTCACTAACCTATAACTCTATATATACCTCTTTAGGTATTCCCATAGTTTCATCACTCTAGCAATCAACTCCATTGTTCCCTCTTTTCTTGAACTTGGAATACTTATATATAACATAATATACACACATATACATACAGCTTGGAGACATGGCCGGAGGAGGATTTGCCGCCTCATCGGGTGGCGGCACGGAGTTCGAGGCCAAGATCACCCCTATAGTAATCATCTCATGCATCATGGCGGCGACCGGAGGTCTAATGTTCGGCTATGACGTCGGTGTTTCGGGTTAGTCTTTTAATTTTTCTCTTTTTTTTTTTCAAATAACACACACCATTAATTATATTAAGTTTTTGCAATTAAACTAATTTTTAAAAAAAAATTACAGGTGGCGTGACGGAAATGGCCCCGTTCTTGAAGAAATTCTTCCCCGCGGTGCACGAGAAAGTAAACGATCCGGGGCTAAACAGTAATTACTGCAAATACGACAACGAAGGGCTGCAATTATTCACGTCGTCATTGTATCTCGCGGGTTTAGTCGCCACTTTCTTCGCTTCTTACACGACGAGAAAGCTCGGAAGGAGACCAACCATGTTAATTGCGGGTTTATTTTTCATTATCGGAGTTGGTCTTAACGCCGGTGCCCAAGACCTAGCCATGCTTATCGTCGGCCGTATTTTGCTCGGATGCGGTGTCGGTTTCGCTAATCAGGTACGACTTTCTTTTAATTTTTTTTTTAATCTTAATTTTACGTTCGAATTTCCATATTCTGGATCCGAACACTCGTCTTTTTTTCGAAGTTCAGAAATATGTGGTGTTCACACTTCAACATCCTTGTCCTAATTCTTGAATTTTCTCCCTTTTGTTTGTTGTAACAATTTTTTTTTCTATAAAAATAGAAATAATAATAATACAGTCCAAATTGGAAATTATATACGTGACACAAGAAATTGCACATGCTTTATAAATGGTAGGGGTATTTTGGGGAAAATATTTGTGGTCCAAAGACGAAGGACAGTGATTCTTACAGCCTTTTACACCATACTTTAATATATTTTTCTATCCATTAATAATGAGTTGCATTATTGCACATGTATGAATATTACTTCTTTGGGGCCCCAATTTATTAAAGATTAAAGTATCACACTTTCCTTGTAGTTTCTTCTTTTGTTTATTCTTCCTTCAATTATTTCAATTAATTAGACTAATTGTGAATTAATTGGTAATTAAATTAATTAATTAATTATCAGGCAGTTCCGCTGTTCCTATCAGAAATTGCACCCACAAGAATACGTGGAGGGCTCAACATTCTATTCCAGCTCAACGTCACCATCGGAATTCTTTTCGCCAACCTCGTTAATTACGGCACTGCTAAGTAATTAAATAAATAATTATTTTCATTAAATTAATGACGTCATTAATCTAGAAACATGACAATTTTTATTTTTATTTTTTGTTCTAGAATTGCTGGAGGATGGGGGTGGAGGTTGTCACTAGGGCTGGCCGGAATACCGGCCGGCCTTCTGACAATCGGAGCACTATTGGTGGTGGAAACACCCAATAGCTTAATCGAAAGAGGGCGTTTGGACGAAGGAAAAGCGGTGCTAAGGAGAATTAGAGGTACCGATAATATCGAGCCCGAATTCAACGAGCTCGTCGAGGCTAGCCGTGTAGCCAAGCTAGTTAAGCACCCTTTCAGGAATTTGCTCATGAGGAAAAACAGGCCTCAATTGATCATTGCTTTGTCTTTACAGGTTTGTTTTTTATTTGTTTACAATTGCATTAAACACCCTATGTTTGTTTTAGTTTTTAAAACTTTCCCTATATTATTAATAGAGTTAATAGCACAAATTAACCTCCCTGTGTTATTTCTAATTGCTGAAAAATCCATTATGCTAAAAAAATTAGAAAGAAGCCCCTCTATGTTGCGTTTTTTGAAGCAACCCGGTTCTTATTTCGAAATCTAGTGTTGACTTATGTGAAAACACCAAAGTACCCTACAAAATAAATATTAAAAAATATAACTAAAAAGGAAACAAAAAGAATTTTGGAGGGTATTTTTGACTTTTCAAGTCAAAAAACACACTTGTACTCTCACAATCCGCGCGTGCGTTACACAATAAGTTGTTAGGGGCCTTTTTGGCTTTGACTATTCATAGGGGGTTCTTGTTAATTTTTTTAACACAAGGGTCTTTTTAGCAATTAGTGATTACATATGGGTAGTTTTTGCAAAAAACCCATTATTAATTAATATTTGCAAAAAGTTCTCTACAATGCAATTGTTTCAGCAAACTGCCCCAATCAAAACTCACCGTACCATGCAGGAAGAATGTTAAATAATACAAGGACTTTTTAGCAACATTATACAACATAGGGGTGTTAAATTAAATAAATTCTTATTTACTATCATTCATTTTTTTTGAATTCTTTTTTACCGGGAAATTTTGCTTTGCTGCAGGTTTTCCAGCAATTCACGGGAATCAACGCGATCATGTTCTACGCGCCGGTCCTATTCACCACCGTCGGATTCGGGAGCGATGCGGCTTTATACTCGTCGGTGATCCTCGGGGCCGTCAACGTACTTTCCACAATCGTATCGATCTACTCGGTCGACAAGCTAGGGCGGCGCGTGCTCCTTCTCGAAGCCGGTGTCCAGATGTTCCTATCGCAGGTCGTCATAGCGGTGATCTTGGGACTCAAGGTGACGGACCACTCGGACAACCTGAGCCACGGATACGCGATCTTCGTCGTGATCCTCGTCTGCACGTTCGTCTCCGCCTTCGCCTGGTCGTGGGGCCCGCTCGGGTGGCTCATCCCGAGCGAGACGTTCCCGCTGGAGACCAGGTCGGCGGCGCAGAGCGTGACGGTGTGCGTGAACCTGGTGTTCACGTTCGTCATCGCTCAGGCGTTTCTGTCAATGCTTTGCGTTTTCAAGTTCGGGATCTTCTTGTTCTTCTCCGCGTGGGTTCTCGTGATGTCGTTCTTCGTGTTTTTCCTATTGCCGGAGACGAAGAACGTGCCGATAGAGGAGATGACGGAGATGGTGTGGAAGAAGCATTGGTTGTGGAAGAGGTTTATGAGTGATGTTGGAGATGAGGAGAATAATGGCAAGTGGGGAAATGGTAATATTGAGATGAAAAATGGGCAAATCCACAATTAATAAAGGATTTGGGTGTAGATTTTGAATTATGCTACAATAATTTAATAGATAAGATAAATTACAACCATCCCTTGAGATAAAGTCTATTTATAAAAACCCTCCTCATTTTATCATAATTACATCCACCACCCTCCAATTTGCACATTTCTTACATTAACACCCTTTTGTAGAGGGGTGGATTCAAGAAATTTACAAAATGTAGGGGGTTGGATGTAATTTCTCAAAAAAGGGTCTTTTTCGTAATTATAACTTTATCTCGGGGAGGTGATTGTAATTTACTCTCTATATAGGTGTATGTGTATGTATATTATGCAAGAGAGGGGTTTGTTTCACTACTATGTAACAAGGAGAAACTAAAATTTAGATTGGACCCTTATCAAAAAAAAAAAATATTTAGATTGGACCAAGGATAAATATTTTTCTTATCTTTAAACTCCATTGATCTTAATTTTTTATTTTTAAAAATTCATAGAATTATATTGCTTTTTAATTTCGATTTAATTTATCTTAATTATTACAACATTTCATATACTAATTCATTGCACAAGAGACAACCTTAATTATATTATTCAATCATTCTTTGCTTTCAAGTTTTCCAACAATTGTTATGATGTTTTTTAGTTATGCGGCCGCCAACAACTAGGACTAAGATAGTGAGAATGTGAGACAGGATTATTATTTTTGTTAATTAATATTAATAATATTGTTTAAGTCTAATTAATTAAATTATTCAATACTTAATTTGAGATTGCTTTTTAGAAGTTCATTTGAGTTCAATTAGTAAACGCCACGAACCAAATT
Organism: Erythranthe guttata; assembly: GCF_000504015.1. The sequence goes on from NW_012192978.1 coordinate 545,723, forward strand.
TGAACACGTATTTTCGTTCGGTAAGCTTGGCTTGAGCCCAAGCTCGATTAGAAAAAAAAAAATGATAGAATATGTACGAAAACATCAATTTTTAGTTGAACTCGATTCTTTCGATTCGGTTGCTTATATCAAACAAAACTCAAACAGAACTATAAAAACTCAATAAATTCAATCAATCCCGTCTCGATTCGATTGATATATATACATACACGCCCCTAAATATTGCCTAGATAAATTCTTACAATTGTTGAAAATGAACTCAAAATTTCTTATTAACTAAGCATATTTTTGGCTGTCTTAAAAATTAGCATTGAATAATGAATATAAGAATTGGAGTGAACTAAAAGCTAATTAACATGGACAGCCAACCATGCCACTATAGCCACTAGTAAACTTTAACCTTCAATTTTTTCTTTATACTATTTATCACAACAAATAATAAAGAATCAAATAAAATGGAGAAAGTGGTATTTCTACTTCAGCCACGCCACTAGCGGAGCCAGGATTTTAAGTTCGGAGGGCCAATACACTAATTAAAAATTCTAGGGGGAGGGCCGTTAATGCTACTATATTCACTCGAGTTTTTATATATTTCTAGATTTGAGAAATACCGAGGGGGCCATGGCCCCCTCTGTTCCTATACTGACTCCGCCACACCTGTGAGCCCCATTAATTCCCCACACAACCCCACCACCCCCCAACAAACTCCTTAAAAACAGTAGTCATTAGTCATCACTCATCATTAAAAGCACCAAACTTATAATCGACAACCCCAAAATTAAATCCCAACTTTTATTTTTATATACTTATATATATATACTCAAATTGTTGACACATTGTGCAGAAAAGAAGAAGAAGAGGAAGAGGAAGAAGAAATATCGATAGATGGCGGTTTTGTTGTGGTTGATCATCGTCTTCGGAGCTTCGATTGAGGCAACAAATGGAGGTGTATATAAGGTGGGAGATTCTGCAGGATGGACTACAATTGGCAATGTTGATTACAAACAATGGGCTCTTACTAAAACCTTTCAACTTGGTGACGTCATCGGTATGTTTGTCTTTTCATCTTCTCATTAATATTTTCTCTGCATGCATATTAAATGTTCTTTCCTTTATTTATTTCATTTCATTTTAATTTGAAGATCTTATGATGTTTCATAGTATGGTACTAGATATGTTTGTGTTCTTGATTTCTTCCTATAATTAATGATTTCTCTTAGTTGGATTATATTCCATGTTCCAACAGTCTAAGTGGAAGGTGGGAGAGTGGTCACACTAGAGCACCGATAAATTTTAGGGTAAATGACAAAAATCTCCTGAACTTAGGTTAAATTATGAAAATACCCCTACCTATTTTTAATTACCAAAACACCTCCCGCCCTGATGTTTGTTTTCGTTTCACACCGACCCTTTTACGATGCGATTTTTCATGCAATATTTTTTATTCTAGAGAATATTTCCCGAAAAATGTCAATCCCACCCCTAAACGATCGATATTATTGTAACTAGAATTGTCACGACCCCTCTAACTGTAAATGTTTTTAGCCCTACCTTTTAGATTCGGATATTCACCTTCACTAGAATTTTCAATAGGACCAAGATTTTCCGTTGATTTCTTTATCCCATACCTCTTTCTAACTCCTTAAAAACCATCGAATTAAACCACCATCTTGCCATAAAGTTTTCTTGCCCCCTATTTGCATAAAAATGCAATAGATGAATAGTCACAAGACGTAGAATATATTGAAGGTAACCATGTACGGATGTTTAAAAAATTGCCTATATATGCTATGATGGTTCATACTAGCAATCTAAGAAAGTGCACTGATACTGCAAAATGATGTTCAAGAAAATAAGGTAACTATAGAAGGTATACCAGTGCCACCTATATTTCAAAAACTGTTTCGAGGTAGAATTGACATTTTCTCGGGTAATCCTCACCGAAACAAAAAAGATTCCGTTAGAAAATAACACTCTAAGAGAGTGAGTGTAAGACAAACAAATATCTCATGTACTATCATAAAAGTAAACAACATCAAACATGGTTTGTCAAAAGTGCACGCCTTAATTATGATGCCCACTACTTCAATATTCACCAACCACACTATATGACTACATGAATATAATCTGGATTTATTTAATTTTTTGGATTTTAAAACTTTTCTATACTTTAAAATCATCAATATATATATATGAATGATTCCTTTTTTGATTTTTTTTTTTCGAATTTCAGTTTTCGAGTACAATCCTCAATTCCACAACGTGATGCAAGTGACACACGCCGAGTACCGCGCGTGCAACGTATCTTCTCCCATCTCGACACACACAACCGGGAACGACTCGATCACCATCGACACTAGAGGCCACCACTTCTTCCTATGTGGCGTGCCAGGTCACTGCCAGGCTGGACAAAAGGTCGACATCAACGTTCTCCCTCTTTCCACCTCAGCACCGGCCACCCCCTCCGGAATATTCACCCCCTCTCCAGTTCCCGAGTCTGCAGTTCCCGCACCTTCTCCCAGTGGTGCACCTCCTCTGATCACTAAGCTCGAATTGCTGCTTACGATTTCGCAGCTAGCGCTCGTGTTTTTATTTCGTTGGTAATGTAAACTATGAGATATCGATTTCGATCATCGGATGCACTAGTTATTAATTAGGGCGAAAATAATTCATTTCATGATATTTTTTCTTTCCTTTTTCGCTTTCCTGACAAATCATATATATATGAATACACAATGTGCGTACCTCTATTCAGTCTTCTATTCAACCCTATCGATTTAGGGGTGTAAACGAGCCGAGTTCACCATATTTTTCGAGCTTGAGCTCATCAAGTTTCATTTTCTGAGCTCGAGCTCAACTCATTCACTTTTTTTTTTTTTTTTTAATTTAGGTATTAATTTTTCTATTATGACAATTATTTATGTTATAATGAAAAATAAAAAAATGAACTTGCATTTATTATTATTATTATTATCATTACTATTAAATAATAATAAAATCTGCAAGCCGACTCGTAAGCTCATGAACAACTTAAAAAGGAGTCAAGTTTCAAAATCGGTTTTTTTCCTCATAAAAAAGTTGAATCAATACAAGAAGTACTTTATTCCGCCCTTTATTTCGCCCATCCGCGCTTCAATGCGCGCAATATCTAAAGCCTCTCTTATTTCGAAACGAAAAAAATAACCAACAACCGCAAATAAATCGAATCCAAAAAACAAAAAAACAGAACTCGGGCGAGAGGAAGACGATTCATTTCAACTCTCGAATCCCACTTCAGTTCATCTCGGTGTTCCTCACGATTTCCTTCGCCATGAAATTCTTCCAAACCGGGTGCTTCCTCCAAACCCTCTCGGTTATGGCCTCAATCGGAACTCCCTTTGTCTCGGGCAGCAAAAACAGGACAAACAATCCCATCACCAAAATCCAAGCCGCGAAGAAGAAGAAGATGTACGACTGCATGTTGCATAGCATGGACAAGAATCCCTGCGCGATAACAAACGTGAAGAGCATGTTTGTGCTGACCGCGAATGCGAATCCGGCGGTTCTCGTTTCCAGAGGGAATATCTCGCTCGGAATCAACCACCCCATTGGACCCCACGACCACGCGAACGACATCACGAAAAGGCAGACAAGCACCACCACCGCCGCCGCTAGTCTCTTGTCGAGTGACCCCGTCGGCTTCAAGTGGACTAGTAGAATTGATCCAACTCCAACCTACATTCATACAGTTAAACCTCTGTAAATTAATACAGTTGGGACTAGGGGAATTTTATTAATTTAGCGAATTATTAAATTATCGAGTTAATAATTTAACACGTTTTCACCGATTCGGGACCGAGATAAACTATTATTTAATCGAGGTTCTACTGTAGGTAAATTAAGGTTCTACTGTAGGTAAATTAAATAAAATAGATTATAATAGAGGAAGAATATTGTATCACCATGCATATGAACATCTGGACACTAGCTTGGAGGAGCAATTTCCTACGGCCGACACGGTCAACGGCGATGATCGAGACAATGGTGCTCAGAACGTTGACCATGCCCATGATGACGGAGGAGAGGAGCGAGCTGTCGGTCTTGAAGCCGACGGTCTGGAAGAGGACCGGCGCGTAGAACATGACGGCGTTGATCCCGGTGAACTGCTGAAAGACCTGGATCGAGATCGCGATGACTAGCGGGGGGACGCTGGCGCGTTTCATGAGCTTCTTGAACGGGTGCTTGACGAGGCGGGCCTTCTCGCAGGCGGACCGGATGCTCTCGAGCTCCGCCTCCACGTCGTCGACGCCGCGGATCTTCTTAAGGGCCTCGCGGCCGTCGGTCTCCATGCCGCGCTCGATCAGGCTGGAGGGGGTCTCCATGATGATGAACGAGCCGATGAGGAGGACGACGCCCGGGACGCCGGCTAGGCCGAGGGCGATTCGCCATCCGTACGGGTGGACGGCGGAGATTAGGTAGTTGACGATGTTTGCGATGAAGATTCCGATTGTGATGAAGAGCTGGAAGAGGATGTTGACGGCCCCCCTGTGTTGTACCGGCGCTACTTCCGATAGGAAGAGCGGAACCGACTGCGAAAATTTTGATTTTTTAACAATTTAATTTCGACATGCAAAATGTGCATGCACAAGATTTTTTAAATTTCCAAAAAACGAGAAAATAAGTTGTCGATTCGTTACCTCGTTACCGAATCCGACTCCGACTCCGAACAATATCCTACCGATAATCAAAATAGTTTTGTTCGGTGCCGCTCCACTAATTATAGCCGCAATGATGAAGAGTATCGAAGCCAATCTAATGGTCGGGCGCCTCCCGAGGACCGTGCACACCTTGGACGCTCCGAAGCTGGAGACGAGAGCCGCGAGATACAACGACGACGTGAAAAGCTGAAGAAGTTGATCGTCGTATTTGCAGTAATTGTTTTCCTTTGCGTGTAGCTTCCTCTGATAAATAAGCGGAAAGAATTTCTCCAAGAAATCGTCCATCGCCGTCACTCCACCTAAAAAAATCGAACAACAACAAAAACAATTGATTTATCGTGTCGATGTATTGTTATTTGTTACAAGCAGTGGCGATGCCATAAATTTTTAATTAGGGGGTCGCATCGCGTCACCCCCTAAAACCTTATTTTATATAAAATTGCATAAAGTGTGCAAGCATTTAATTTATTGCACGTGTGTGTACGTACGTACCCGAAATCCCAATGTCGTATCCAAACATCAATCCTCCGAAGGCTGCGAAAATCCAACACACCACGACGTAAGGTGTGATCTTCGATTTGTAGTTACGTGCGGAAGGCTCTGCGCTATTGTTCGTCATCTTTCCGATCTTTCCGATCTTCTAATCGTCGTAACTCGAAAAATTGTATAGAGAGTGTCTCAATAAACTAGGCTTGCATGAACATGAATCTTGATTTTCTTTTTCCCTCTTTTTGGGAGTGTAATTAAGTGTTAAAAGTAAAGCTAAGTAGTAATTAAAATGTACAAGTGTGTTTTTTTTCACACTAACAAAGTATGGAGTTTTAAAGGCATGTTTTCGCGAGGGGTTAGTTCCTAATTTACAGCATTGCCCCTGATAAAGAGGATCTTTGTGCTTTGACCACCCTCCATACATAACCAAATTCATCTCATTTCTTGAAAAAAATACTTAAATGTAGGAGATAATAAACCCAGTCAATCGAGTTTTTATTTACAATTATTTGAAAAAAGAAGTCCTTTTTTTATTTTATTTTTTTCACCCGAAATTCGTACACCAACTCCAGTGTACAAGTATTAAAACGAGGCGTCAAATATTCGTGAAATGTTTGTTGTAATAATACAATACATTCATAAATTTTATTTGCTCCAATCGTAAGCATCAAATTATCCACTTGTTAAATATTCATATAATAACTTCAATCATATAATTTATATAATATTTCAATACATTTATGTATTTTATTTGCTCCGATCAATAGATTAATTTTATTTATAATGTTTTATGTAAGTGGTTATTATTAATTGCCACGTCACGTGTCAACTTGTTAATGCTTATTTGGATGTAACACGTGTATATATGCAACCAAGTTGTTGCCTAGTCATCATTTTGTAATATTTATTTCACTTAAAATTCCCTTAGAAACTTAAATTAGTGATAATCTATTTAGTCTTTAGCACACAGGGAAACGGTGTTCCTTCGACCCTACACCCGGTGATAAACATCGGGTGAGTCTTCTGCTGCCACGTGTCCTTTTTTTTATTTTTCTAAAACTCCTAAAGGTAAACCCTAGAGGATAATATATTATAAAATACAAAAAAGAGACACGTGGCAGCAGAAGACCCGCCCGATGTTTATCACTGGGTGTAGCGTCGAACAAATCGGGAAACGGGGATATAAGCAAACGGGATACAAAAACTTGAAGGCAATGTGCAAATATTAAAAAGATAGGGGTATATTAAAAATATGGTATTAATATATATATAAATTTTTATTTCTATATAGATTCTCTTTATAAATTTCCTGGGTAAATTACAACCACCCATGAGGTATGGTCAAATTACGAAAATTCCCTTCTTGTTTGGGTAATTATATTCACCCCCTCAACTATAAATCTTTTTACACGTCCACCCTTGTGGTTTTAATTTTAGTGGAATCTTTGAGATTATATAGAGTATCATCACTATTGTATCCGTTTATCTTATTCGAACTCCACATTTTGAAGCAAGATGATCATAATATGTGTTTTTTGGCTTGTATATATCAGATTGTGGTGCATCAGAAACTGTATTTTACACAAAACGAGTATAAACTAGAGCATATTCCACGAAATTTAGATGATTCTGTTGAATTTGACACCATAAGGGTGGAGGTGTAAGAAAAAATCATAGTTGAGGGGATAAAATTATCCAAACAAGAGGGGTTTTTCGTAAATTAATCATACCTCAAGGGGTGGTTGTAACTTACCCTAAATTTCCATGACAAATATATTCAAAATAAATATTGTTATCAACTACTCCATCCGTTCCTAAATAGGTGTCGTTTTTTACATTGGCACAAATCTTAAGAATCTCAATAAATATGTCTTGATTTTAGGAAAGTATATATTGATGGACCAAAATACCCTTGTTTATTAATTAATGCAGGAAGAGTGTTGCAGAGTTAATAAGGGTAAAATTGAAAAATAAGCAATTAATGCAGCATTGGAATTGTAAAGTGACAGATAATATGAAAGAAAAGAAATTCTCAAAAGAGACAGATATTATGGAACAGAGGGAGTATTAATTTGTATAAATTTGTAAGTGATCATTAAATCATGTAAATATTTCGGGAAACAACAAAAATATTTGGAAATTGTTATTAAAAAATGTTTCTAACTTTTCCGAAATTCCAAAATGGCCCATATCGAGTATTGAACACAAAACGTATCCAAAATGCGAATACGTTAAGGCCTCATTTGCTTACCTATATCGGATTACATCGGATTAGGTGATGTTGGATTAATATTCCACTGACTAATTAATTATTTGGCCAGTAAGATGTTTGACTCGTTAGATACATCTTGTGTTAAATTTGTTAAAATTCTAGTATTAGATGTGAATAGTCTAAAAAGTTTTTTAATTAACAAAATTATAACATTGGTTTAAGGACAAAATTGTATTTTTCTCTTTTAATCAACCACCTACAAAATTAATCGAAGGGGAGAAGTGCTACTAATTTAACCAAATAATAGTATTTAAAGTTTCCGTGCTATATAGCTCAAAATCTACCGCTATTTAATTTCAACAAAATTTTAATTCGCACAAATGATAATTTAGACCCTTATCCACTCATGACGTGGCGTGATTATAATTGATTTAAAATGTAATCTTTGACCTTTGACGAGAAATAAGTTGAAGTCAACCATATAATTGTGATTCACATTTTTCTGCCATTAAATCAAGTAAATCTTCTTTTTATAGTATATATAGAAAAATATTGGCTGAAATTAATTTAATTAATCCTCATTAATAGCGTAATCTTCACCATTAATTAAAAAAACCTCATCCATCAATTTATCCAAAATATTATCCGAATTTGGGGCACCTAAATTCAGAGAAGTACTATATAAGAAGGTCCAATGTCAACAATTTTGACATAGTTTTATTTATTTATTTTTCTTTTTTTAATTCTAGTCTTTGTATATGTAATAGGGAAATAAAAATGGAGAGCAAAAGATAAAGATTTTATATTATTTTGTTTATATAAAACTTCTCTTTATCTCATCCTCTCCACCCCCTTAAGCATATATAGATAAGAAAAAAAAGGAAAAAAAGAAATAAATAAATAATATTTGTGTATATATATTTTCTTGTTAGGTTACAAATAAAAGAATATTCTGGAATAATCGGAGAAGCGGAAAACCGAAAAAAAAAAATGGCGAACAACGATATCGAACACTACAAGTCGAAGGTGACACCCTATGTGTTCGCATGCTGGATACTCGCTGCCTTTGGAGGGCTAATGTTCGGTTACGACATCGGCATTTCGGGTACATAAAAATAAATAAATTAAAATATATATATATATATATATTCGAAAATGAAATATGGATATTTGTACTTGACGATTTTCGAAAATATTTGTTGATCGATCAGGTGGAGTAACGTCTATGGACGATTTCTTGATAAAGTTTTTCCCGAAAGTACACGAGAGGAAATTGCACGCATCGGAAAATAATTACTGTAAATACGATGACCAAATGCTGCAACTCTTCACATCTTCGTTGTACATAGCAGCGTTGATAGCTAGCTTCTTTGCATCGAGAGCTTGTACGCTTTTAGGGCGCCGCCCCACTATTCTTATGGCTTCGATTTTTTTCATCGGTGGGGCTTGCTTGTGTGGGGCCGCCGAGGCGAAGTGGATGCTTATCGTTGGTCGAATTCTTTTCGGCATTGGCGTTGGATTCGGAAACGAAGTAAGTATTATACCACCATATAAGTAGTAAATGATATAGGGCAAATTACGGGCACCTCGTAAGGTATGACCAAATTACGAAAACACCCCTTTTATTTGGGTAATTACAGCCACTCTCTCAACTATGTATTATCTTACAAAAATACTCCTTAAGAGGTAAATTTAGTGATGTTAAATCGGTAAAACCGAACCGAAATTTTGGTACGCCAACATTTCATGCCGTTTACCGAACTGAATATACGATTTGGTTAGGTAAATAATCGAATTAAATAATTTTATGTAAAAATATGTAAAAGTAGGGGTGGCTGTAATTAACCAAACAAGAGGGGTGTTTTTGTAATTTGCCCAATGATATATATACAGTAGATTACACCTACGTCCCCTGATGTTAGGTCAAATTACATCTACACCCCCAACTTTGGAAAATTACATATACCTCCCTTCAAGTTTGGTTTAAGTGTAATTTACTATAATATAAAATTGAGGAATAGTTAAGGTAACATATATAAATCTTGAAAATGTACCTAATTTTGCAGGCTGTTCCATTGTTTCTAACCGAAATCGCACCGGTACAACATCGGGGGGCCGTAAATATCCTCTTCCAGCTCTTCGTAACGATCGGGATTTTCATAGCAAACCTAATAAACTACGGCACGTCAATGATTCATCCCAACGGATGGAGGATTTCACTAGGGCTTGCAGCGGTTCCAGGCTGCGTCCTCCTGGTCGGATCTTTGATAATTACCGAAACGCCCTCGAGCCTGGTCGAGAGAGGCAAAGAAGATGAGGGCAGAAAAGCCCTCAAGAAAATCAGAGGTGTCGACGAAGTCGATGCCGAGTTTCAGCAAATTGTAGCCGCATGCGAACAAGGAAGACAAGTGAAGAAGCCTTTCAAGAAACTGTTCAAGCGATCCGGAATCCCGGCTCTATTCGTCGCCAATATAATTCAGGTGTTCCAACAGCTAACCGGAATCAATGCAATCATGTTTTACGCGCCTGTCCTTTTTCAGACGTTAGGGTTCAAATCCGATGCTTCGTTGTTGTCGTCTGTCATTACCGGATTGGTTAACGTCGGTGCTACTTTCGTCTCTATCTACCTTGTGGATAAGGTAGGAAGGAGAAAGCTTCTTCTCCAAGCTTCTGTCCAGATGTTTATCTCCCAGGTACGATATTTACATCTCGATAAATCATCGATTACAACTCGATAAAATCATCGATTTGATAAAAAAAAAAAATCTTGCATGCAGGTTGCGATTGGAGCAATCTTGCTAACGCATCTAAGCGCAACCGGCACGTTGCACAAGGGGCTTGCAGCACTAGTCGTTATTTTAGTGTGCACGTTTGTGATGTCGTTCGCATGGTCGTGGGGCCCGATGGGGTGGCTGATTCCGAGTGAAATATTCCCGATCGAGACAAGAACAGCCGGTTTCGCATTTGCTGTCAGCACAAACATGATATTCACGTTCATAATCGCCCAGGCGTTTCTATCGATGATGTGTCATATGAGGGCGTACATATTCTTCTTCTTCTCCGCATGGATTCTCGCAATGGGACTCTTTGTCGTGTTCCTACTGCCCGAGACGAAAGGGATACCTATCGAGCTTATTGAGGAAAGAGTATGGAAGCAGCATCCGGTGTGGAAAAAGTTCTACGACGACGACGAAGGGAAGAGAGACGAGATGGCATAAATATATAATACGAACATTTAAGGGAGATTTTCTACGTATGTTTTTTTTTTTTATCGAAAATTGTTATCGGAACTGATTGTTCGTCTCGTCATCCAGGATGTTTCCCTAATGTTTAATACTAATTTATAAACGTTATAAGTTGTATACTTCGGTATCGTGTTTTCGTTATTCTAGTTCCGAAATAGCACATTGATATCCATCGGCGAATAGGCATTCACGGGTGCGAGTTCAGTTGAACGAAAACTCGAATAGGCTAATCAAACTCAATGCACAGTTCAGTCCTATTACAATACAAATTCATCATTCACCAAGAAACAATAAATTACACAAAAAAAAAAAAAAGGCAAAAAATTGAATTTTGATTGGAATAAAAATTGGTGAATATTATTCAGATAAAAGTATATTTGAAATATTATTAATTATTATGGCAAATTAAGGCCAATGCCTGAGTTATGGTCAAATTACGAAAACCTCCATCTTTTTTGGGTAATTACAGCCCCCTTCAACTATGTATTATATTATGAAAATACCCCTCCAGAGATAAATATGAGGATGTTAAATCGGTAAAACCAAACCGAAATTTCGGTACGCCAATATTTCATATCGTTTACCGAACTGAATATATGATTTGGTTCGGTAAATAACCGAATTACATAATTTTTATGTAAAAATATTTAAAAGGAGGGCGTGGCTGTAATTACCCAATCAAGAGAAGTTTTTTCGTAACTTGGTCATACCTCAGGGGTTGCCGTAATTTGCCATAATTATTAATGTATTGTTCGAACCAATGGGCCGAACCCCTATATTCAGATTGATGGGCCAAGTTAGTAGCTCGCTCAGTAAAATCGAAAGGCCCATTTAACGGAGGTCCGGTCATCTCGGCCCAAGTGCCGGTCCAGCGAACTGAGAGCTCAGAAAAAATAATTTTGCAAACACTTAAAAAAGCTATTGCAGCAAACACTACTTAAATAAGATTAAAAGTCTAAGAAACTTAAGGTATCGTTTAATTGGGGAGATTAATCATGATTAACTAAATAATTGGTTTGTTTGATGTTTGGTACCCAATAACTTGTCGAGTCGACCGGTAAATACTATGTTGTCATGGCTTATCTTGCCTTCCAAGCATGTTTTTTATTGGATCACTGAAAGTCCAATAATATAATTGAGTTTTATTAGATTATTGGGCAAATTTCGGCCACCTCCTGAGATATGGCCAAATTACGAAACAACCCTCTTGTTTGGGTAATTGCAGACACTCCATCCTTTTAAATATTTTTACATAAAATTTATGTAATTCGATTACTTACCGTACCAAATCGTATATTCAGTTCTGTAAACAGTATAAAATGTTGGCGTACTGAAATTTCGGTTCGATCTTACTGATTTAACATCCTTAAATTTACCTCTTGAGAGGTATTTTCGTAAGATATTACATAGTTGAGGGGTGACTGTAATAAGAGGAAATTTCGTAATTTAACCATAACCCAGGGGTGACAGTAATTTATTCTTAGATTATTTAATTTTATCGTGAGAAAAAAAAATGCCCTGAAAAATAAAAAATAAAAAAAAGAATATATTGACAATCAGAGTAGAAGTGGTATCAGCTCCATTTCCCAAATTGATTAGGGTTTAGGGTATTATTGACCATTCTTTCTCTGGAAATTTCGAACGGTGAAGAAATTACTGAACTACAAAATGGATTCGAAGTTAATAAGCGATGCTTCAGATTACGGTTGGATTAATTTCTAATTTTACTGTATAATGATGTATTTATTCACCGTGAATTTATTTGGATTTTACGTTTCATTAGTTAATTAATCTGCATTCATTTCTAAAGCTCGTGTTTATTTCTTCTTCTCTTCTTCAGGTTTGAGAATTGAGATCATGCAGCTGAAACACATTCCGGCGGCGGCGGCGGCGGCAGACTCCGACAACAAGGCGGTGGTATCGGCTATTGAGAAGTTTGGGACAATGAAACGCCGTCGTAACGCCTTTTCCAAAGTATTTTGGTAATTGAATAGTATAATCTATTTAATTATCTATAAATAGTAGATTTTTTTATTTTTTGTAAAATTTTGTCAATTGGATCTGCTAATTAAAGAAAAGGTGGTGGAATTTCACTGAGGAGAAATAAACGGAATTCAACCCCGTTAATTGTGGTAGTAATACAAGGTTAATCTTTGTTTACCTTCATTAATGGTGCAGTTTTCACCGTCAGTTATCCAAAAAATTATCCGTTACTTGGAATGCCTAAATTTAGAGAGATAAAGAAATAGTATATAAGTAGGGCAGATTCTTTGCAATTTTGAAATATTTTTCTTTTTTATATGTAGAGGGAAATATAACTGGAGAATAACGGATAAAGATTCTATAAGATTCTTCTGTATTATAGAACTCTTTATCTCATATTCTCCCCCGCGCCCCCGCCCCCCTCTGCATATGTAGATAAAAATTCAAGACAACAAGAAATATAAGGACATTTGTGTGTATATATCTTCTTATTAGGGATATATTCTAAGTTTTGAGGATTTTCTGAAATATATACGATTTCTGGAATAATCGGAGAAGCAGAGAAAAATGGCGAACAACGATATCGAACATTACAAGTCGAAGGTGACACCGTATGTGTTTGCATGCTGGATACTTGCTGCCTTCGGAGGGCTAATGTTCGGTTACGACATCGGCATTTCGGGTACATAAACATGCGTTAGTCAAAATATATATATATATTTGAAAAAAAATATGAAGTCTGAATGTTTTATTTATTAATCAGGTGGAGTAACGGCTATGGACGATTTCTTGATAAAGTTTTTCCCGAACGTACACGAGAGGAAAATGCACGTGTCGGAGAACAACTACTGTAAATACGATGACCAAATGCTGCAACTCTTCACATCTTCGTTGTACATAGCAGCGTTGATAGCTAGCTTCTTTGCATCGAGAGCTTGTACACTTTTAGGGCGCCGCCCCACTATTCTTATGGCTTCGACTTTTTTCATCGGTGGGGCTTGCTTGTGTGGGGCCGCCGAGGCCAAGTGGATGCTTATTGTTGGTCGAATTCTTTTCGGCATTGGAGTTGGTTTCGGAAACGAAGTAAGCATATATACATACAATGTACACCATATAATCATTGCATAAAGTCTTGATTAAAAGTTTAAAACCATTTTTGCAGGCGGTTCCGTTGTTTTTAACAGAAATCGCACCGGTACAACACAGAGGGGCGGTGAATATCCTCTTCCAGCTCTTCGTGACAATCGGGATTTTCATCGCAAACCTAATAAACTACGCCACGTCGATGATTCATCCCAACGGATGGAGGATTTCGTTAGGCCTTGCAGCAGTACCAGGTTGTGTTCTTTTGGTCGGATCTCTGATAATTACCGAAACGCCATCGAGCCTTATCGAGAGAGGCAAAGAAGACGAGGGCAAAAAGGCCCTTAAAAAGATAAGGGGTGTCGATGAAGTTGACGCCGAGTTTCGGCAAATTGTGGCTGCATGCGAACAAGGGAGACAAGTGAAGAAGCCATTCAAGAAACTGTTCAAGAGATCTGGAATTCCGGCGCTGTTTGTTGCTAATATAATTCAGGTGTTCCAACAGCTGACGGGGATTAATGCAATCATGTTTTACGCTCCTGTCTTGTTTCAGACATTAGGGTTTAAATCCGATGCTTCGTTGTTGTCGTCTGTCATTACCGGATTGGTTAATGTTGGTGCTACTTTCGTATCTATCTACCTTGTGGATAAAGTAGGAAGGAGAAAGCTGCTTCTCCAAGCTTCTGTCCAGATGTTCATCTCACAGGTATGATAGTTGTTAATAGTATTTAATTTCTCTCTACTAATATTACAACGTCAAATTAGGGCTGAAAGTCGAATGGATCGGATCGAAAATAAGTTTATCGGAAAAAAAATTCCAATTTCTGGAATTAAAAAAAAAATCTGAAATAAAAATGTCTTTATTTAACGAGTTAAATAAAAACTAATCTAGTCCCACCTATTAAACTATACTATTTAATATATTCTTACATATATAATGTAACATAATTATTTCATAAAAATATCTGGGAAAAAAAAATTGGATTTATCGGAACTATTTTCGGTCATCAAAATCGGAATGAAGATATTTGTTTCAAAGTTGGAAAACTCTACATCAGAATTGGCTGAATTTGGAAATTTCGTTCCAAGTTTAACCCCTACGAAAATTCATCGATCTGATCGAAAAAAAATCTTGCATGCAGGTTGCGATTGGAGCAATCTTGCTAACTCATCTAAGTGCAACCGGCACACTGCACAAGGGGCTAGCAGCTCTAGTGGTTATTTTAGTGTGCACGTTTGTGATGTCGTTCGCATGGTCGTGGGGCCCGATGGGGTGGCTGATTCCGAGTGAAATATTCCCGATCGAGACAAGAACAGCAGGTTTCGCATTTGCTGTCAGCACAAACATGATATTCACGTTCATAATCGCGCAGGCGTTTCTATCAATGATGTGTCATATGAGGGCGTACATATTCTTCTTCTTCTCCGCATGGATTCTCGTGATGGGACTCTTTGTCGTGTTCCTATTGCCCGAGACGAAAGGAATACCGATCGAGCTTATTGAGGAAAGAGTATGGAAGCAGCATCCGGTGTGGAAAAAGTTCTACGACGACGAGGAAGGGAAGAGAGACGACATGGCTTGAATAATGTGAACATGTAAAAAGGATTTTGTGTACATAGTGTTGTTTTGGGTGAATTAGTTTTCGGTTTTCGTTTGTCCTTTGTCTCCAGATTAATGTTGGTCTTGTTTTTCGATTTTTTTTCGACACTTTCTGGTATGTTTGTACATCTGGGAAGCTGTCCTGTTGATGAATATTTACTTGCGATTTAAATTATTAAATTAATATATAAGGCTCTTTGTATTTACCTTTGTTTGATCAATTTAAATTAAACACTTTGCATTTTGATCGTGAAAAAGTTTTTTGGAAGTTCTACCAATTTTATTTAAAACTTATGTACTATATTGCATACAGTTTTTGGTGATTTTGATCGTGAAATAGTTTTTTGGATGTTTCATCAATTTTACCCAAAATTTGTGTACAGTTTTTGGTGTTGATCGTGAAAAGGTTTTTGGGACGTTCTACCAATTTTATCGAAAATCTGTATACTATAGTATACAGTTTATGGTGATTTCGATCGTGAAAAAGTTTTTGGGGACTATCCACCAATTTTAATTAAAATTTATGTACTATATAGCATACAGTTTTTGGTGATTTTGATCGTGAAATAAATTTTTGGACGTTCTGCCATTTTAACCGAAAATCTGTGTACTTATTATTGTACACCGTTTTTGTGATTTTGATCGTCAAATATTTTTATGGACGTTCTACCAATTTTAACTAATATTTGTGTACTATAGTATACAGTTTTAGGTGATTTTGATCGTGAAATAATTTTTTGGACGTTGCATCAATTTTAACTAAAATCTGTGTATTATAGTGTATACAGTTTTTTGTGATTTTAGTACTCATATTTTGGATAAAATTGGTGGAAGGTCAAAAAAAAACTTTTTCAAGATCAAAATCACCAAAAACTATATACTATAGTACACAGATTTTGGGTAAAATTGGTAGGACGGCCAAAAAATATTTTCACGATCGAAATCACCAAAAAATGTATATTATATAGTACAAAGATTTTAGATAAAATTGGTGGAAGGTCCACAAAAAAATCACGATCAAAATCACCAAAAAATGTATAATATAGTACACAAATTTTAGGTCAAAATTGTGAAACGTCAAAAAAACTTTTTTACGATCAAAATCATCAAAAACTGTATACTATATAGTACACAGATTTTGGGTAAAATTTGTGGAACGTAAAAAAAAAACTATTTCACGATCAAAATCACCAAAAACAGTATGCTATTATTGTACACAGATTCTAGATAAAATTGGTGGAATGTCCAAAACACTTTTTCACGATCAAAATCACTAAAAACTTTATACTATAGTACACATGATTTGGGTAAAATTGGTATAACGTCCCAAAAACTTTTTCACGATCAAAATCACCAATAACTTTATACTATATGATGCTGCTCCAAAATGTTGGGTCAGCCCAATGGTCTTGAAGCGCACAGGTCTTCTAAGTCCGGGAATCTTCAAGCCCAATATCGGGAATGCCAAGAGTCCTTGCCACGTGTACGAGGTAGTCGAAGGGATCGCTCCACTCGTTAACCTACAAAACAGTTGAAAACACTAGGTGACACGCCGGGGGTGGCCCGGCGATTGTCCTCCGACGCTCAAGTCAGAAAACTATCACAATATAAGCAAATAATATTAATTAATTGCCTAAATAGTGCTTACCTTGTTATGTGATTGCTAACACATATTTATAGGTGGAGTTTGGTATGATTTTCTTGTAGAAAACCAACGTGGGACAAAAAACATTAGTTTTCTTCCCATAAGCTTCTCATAAAGTTCTTAATTAAGGCCTTTGTATTGGATTTTTCCTTTTAATGAGCCTCTTGGGCTTTTTGCCTTTTGGGTTAAATCCCAATTAGGCACATCATTAAGCCCCCCACTCCCAGTTGAGCCACGGGCTCGTGGGTCTGCCTGGGAGTAATTAAGAATAGTCGGTCGAAGACGAAATATTTTTTTTTGTTTTCCTTGAGTTTCAAGGTAGCAGGAAATTTTGAAGTCGGCTACATGGATCTTGGAGAGGCGGTTGCTGCACTTAGGCGATGATATTTTTTGAAGGGAGGCCCATTTGTTGTACAGCGGCGATCAATCGCCAAAATTATTGGAAGAAGTTGTGATATCCCTTGGCTTTGTTGCCTAGTGAGAATCGCGTATTTCTTAAAGAATGAGTTATGTTTCAACTTTTCCGGCGAGACGGTATCCCTTGGCTATATTGCCTAGTGGGGGGTCCGTCTCTCGTAACGAATGAGCTTTACTTTTGTCTTTTTAGCGGGGTGAAATCCCTTGGCTTTATTGCCTCGTGGGAAGCACGCATTTCATAAAGAATGAGTTATGCTTCATCTTTTCCGGTGAGACGGTATCCCTTGGCTATATCGCCTAGCGGGAGGCTCGGCTCTCGTAAAGAATAAGCTTTTAGTTTATCTTTTTAACTAAGACGGTATCCCTAGGCTTTAACGCCTAGTGGGAAGTCCGTATTTTTGTAAAGAATGAGTTATGCTTTATCTTTTTCGGTGAGACGGTATCCCTTGGCTATATCGCCTAGTGGGAGGCTCGACTCTCGTAAAAAATAAGTTTTTACTTTATCTTTTTAGGTAAGACGGTATCCCTTGGCTTTAACGCCTAGTGGGAAGTTCGTATTTTTACACTTGGTGGTTGATCAGACCTTCAAGTTTTTTTATGTAGGAAGTCTGCCCGTTTATCTAAGTTTTATGGGGCTGGTAAGACTCCCCGGAGCTTTAGCTGCTCTATTTTTTGGAGCTTTGGGGAGCGAGAAACCAAGGTTCGGGCTGGCCAGACCCTTTGTGATCCTTGATATCTTCCCCTTTAGCTAGTTTTTGAGTCTATTGATTTTCTGTTAAATCGATTGTAGATGCCTTGAATGAAAACGCGTAGAGAAGACAAATGGTTGATGTAGAAATCTTGGTGGCGGTATCCCACCGACTAAAAGAGTTTATTAAGAATCATGCGGCTAGCGGTATGCCTTGAAAATATTGTCCGGGGCGGTATGCCACCGACTTATTGGTAAAAAGAAATTACATGGAGCCCGCGTGGGGCAATAGTAAATACTAAGTAAAGTATTTTTTCAGGATTGCGATTGTTCTAGGAATTCTCTCAAGTGCCCTGTAGACATCGAAATTTTGAGATAAATTACTAATTAATAACGAAAATAAATCTGTTATTAATTAGGTCTCAAATTAAAGTCCATAATATATTTGGGCTTTAAAATGTCTGGCCCATGCTGCAAATCATGAAACCCTAGCTTGTGCTAATAAACCCTAGCTTGCGTCTATAAAAGAAGACATTCTATGCATGTAAAAATCAGACTCACACAGACACATATCGAGCTCTCAAGCTCACGTCTCGAGCCTCCGCCTCGAATTCATAACATATTTGAATTTGAGGTGTTCGTGATAGGAAATCATATGTTCGATTCCTCGAATTCATAACATATTTAAATTCGAGGTGTTCGTGATAGGAAATCATATGTTCGATTCAAGAACAAACTTTTAAGCCCTTGAATCAAAATCTAGAATATGAGAGAAGAATCAGGGGAATTCACGGAGATTGTAATCCGCTTCCGTTTGATTAATAAATTTATTTGTTCCCTATTTTTCTTGTCTCGTATTTATTATATTTTGCAGACTCGAAAATGTTGTGGTTTACATGCCCGTTTTGGACAAGTCTTCCGAGCGCTTGCGTAAGCTGAAAACACTCCTCAGTAGAGTGACCTCGATCTCTGTGGTATTCATAGTAATCATCCGAATTTTATCGTTCTGGATTCTCCTTCATCCATCTCGGTGGTTGTAGAATTCATATCTGCTCTGCGATGATCATCATGTCAACAAGTTTATCCTTGAGAGTTGAGAACTTCTCGAAGGTGCGATTTTTGGCGGGACGTCTCTCTTCTTTTATATTATAGTTGTGGCTTCCCTCATCACGCTTTCACTTAAGGTGACCCTCATCTCTGCAGTCTCTTCAATCCGAACGTACTTCTCTGTGCGATTCAGGAGCTCCTCTAGGGTCATAGGGGGTCGGCCTTCGATGTACTCTTGAAAACGAGCATGCTTCAAATTGTGTTGCAGTATGTCGGTTAACATTTCGTGATTAAGGATGGGCACTTCATATACTGCTTTGACAAATCGTTGCAGGTAATTCATGAGCGACTCTCCGTCCCGTTGTATGACCTTGAAGAGATACGACCAGTTTTGACGTATTTCTTGCTTATAGAGTATTGGTGACGGAAAATTGTCGCTAGTTGGTCTAGATTGTCTATGGACCATTCGAGCAAGCCGTTGCACCAAATTTGTGCCTGATCAGCTAGCGTGGTCCGAAAAATCTTGTTGTGGGCTATGTTACTAAGATCGTAGAGGTCAATCTTGGCGTAAAAATTATTTAAGTGATCTTGGGGATCCCCGGTTTTGTCGAATTGGGGGAGATTGGGATCCTGAATCCGAGAGGCAACACTTCTTCCATAATAGCAGGAATAAATGCGTAATTCGGGTGGACAATGCCCCAAAGTGAGCGACCGTCGACGTCGAGACTTCTCGCCGAGGACTCCTTTAATTGCAGTCATCGGAGCCTGGTCGATGCCTTCTTGTTCATTGGTGTCGGGAAGCTCTACTTCCGAGTTAGTTTCGAGGGGAGTTTCGCGGTGGTGCGCATGTTCGTGGTGTCCCCCGCCTCGAGGTCTTTGACGATAGTCATACGACCGGGAATAACCGCTTCTCGTCCGACGGCTTTGCGTCGCTCTCTCCCTTGAAGGGGCCCGGGCTCTTTGCCTTAGTGGACGCTGTGATTGACGACGAGTTTCCCTTCGAAGCACGCGGTCTGAGGATGTGCTACGCTGAGGCGAGTGGCGGTGAGCGTTTCTTCGTGGCGCGCGGTCTAAGGATGTGCTACGCTGAGACGAGTGGTGGTGAGCGTATCTTCGAGGCGCGCGGTATGAAGATGTGCTACTCTGAGGCGAGTGGCGGTGAGTGTTTCTTCGAGGCGCGAGGTCTGAGAATGTGCTACGCTGAGGTGAGTGGTGGTGATCGTATCTTCGAGGCATGCGGTCTGAGGATGCGCTACGCTGAGGCGAGTGGTGGTGAGCGTATCTTCGAGGAGCCCGTTCGGAGGAATAACTTTGATCGTCGAGCGATACTCTTTCGTCTGAGTCATGGAGCTCAGAATTGGCGGAGTGGTATGGACATGCACATAATTCGTAGGATCGTTTCCCATATGAATAATTTCTTCAATGTTACTTGTGCTTTGAGCATTGATATACTGAGCTACAGCGTCCGTCGGTGCCCAAGATGCTACTTTGGTCGCCGTCTTCTCGATTAAGGCTTATAATTCCTCTGCAGTCATCTAGATGACCGGTGCTGAAGATCCCGCAAGGTTGGCCGCTCCCGTCGTTCTCTTCCTTCGAGGCGGCTCTATGACTCCAGCGTTACCTTGAAGCGGTTGGTTGGGATCGCCTTGACCACCTTCGTTGGCCGCTCCCGTAGTTCTTTTCGTTCGAGGCGACTCTGGGACTCTGCCGCTACTTCGAGGCGGTTGGTTGAGATTGCCCTGACCACCTTCGTTGGCCGCTTTCGTAGTTCTTTTCCTTCTCCGCAACTTTGAGACTCCACTGCTACCTTGAAGCGGTTGGTTGGGATCGCCTTGACCCTCTTTGTTGGCCGCTCCCGTAGTTCTTTTGCTTCGAGGCGGCTCTAAGACTCTGCCGCTACCTCGAGGCGACTCTGAGACTCCGTCGCTTCCTCGAGGCGGTTGGTTGGGATCGCTTTGACCCTCTTCGTTGGCCGCTCTCGTAGTTCTTTTGCTTCGAGGCGGCTCTAAGACTCTGCCGCTCCTCGAGGCGGCTCTGAGACTCCATCGCTTCCTCGAGGCGGCTCTGAGACTTCGTCGCTTCCTCGAGGTGGCTCTAAGACTCTGCCGCTACCTCGAGGCGGCTCTGAGATTCCGTCGCTTCCTCGAGGCGACTCTAAGACTCTGTCGCTACCTCGAGGCGGCTCTGAGACTCCATCGCTTCCTCAAGGAAGTTGGTTGAGATCGCCTAGACCACCTCCGTTCATGACACGCGATCTAGTTTTCTTTCCCACAGACGGCACCAAAATGATGCTGCTCCAAAATGTTGGGTCAGCCCAATGGTCTTGAAGCGCACAAGTCTCCTAAGTCCGAGAATCTTCAAGCCCAATATCGGGAATGCCGAGAGTCCTTGCCACGCGTACGAGGTAGTCGAAGGGATCGCTCCACTCGTTAACCTACAAAACAATTGAAAACACTAGGTGACACGCCGGGGGTGGCCCGGCGATTGTCCTCCGACGCTCTAGTCAGAAAACTATCACAATATAAGCAAATAATATTTATTAATTGCCTAAATAGTGCTTACCTTGTTATGTGATTGCTAACACATATTCATAGGTGGAGTTTGGTATGGTTTTCTTGTAGAAAACCAATGTGGGACAAAAAACATTAGTTTTCTTCCCATAAGCTTCTCATAAAGTTCTTAATTAAGGCCTTTGTATTGGGCTTTTCCTTTTAATGAGCCTCTTGGGCTTTTTTCCATTTGGGTTAAAGCCCAATTAGACACATCACTATAGTACACAAATTTTGGATAAAACTGGAGGAACGTCCAAAAATATTTTTAACGATCAAAATAACAAAAAACTGTATAATATAGTACACAAAATTTGGGTAAAAATGGTAGGACGTCCAAAAAATATTTTCAAGATCAAAATCACCAAATAATGTAAACTATACTACACATATTTTAGTTCAATTTGTGCAACGTCCAAAAAATGATTTCACGATTAAAATCACAAAAAACTGTATACAATATAGTACAAAAATTTTGGATAAAATTAGTGGAACGTTCAAAAAACTTTTTCACGCTCAAAATCACAAAAAACTTTATACTATAATACACATATTTTGGGTAAAATAGGTAGAACGTTCAAAAAACTTTTTCACGATCAAAATCTCGAAAAACTTGGGTAAAGTTGGTGGAACGTCCAAAAAACGTTTTCACGATCAAAAGCACCAAAAAGTGCATACTATAGTACTCAGATTTTGGGTAAAATTTGTGAAACGTCCAAAAAACTATTTCACGATCAAAATCACGAAAAAATGTATCCTATAGTACACAAATTTTGGGTCAAATTGGTGGAACGTCAAAAAAACTTTTTCATGATGAAAATCATCAAAAACTGTATACTATATAGTACACAAATTTTGGATAAAATTGGTGGAACGTCCAAAAAACTTTTTCACGATCAAAATCACCAAAAAATTTATACTTTAGTACACATATTTTGGGTAAAATTGGTGTAACGTCTCAAAAACCTTTTTACGATCAAAATCACCAAAAACTTTATACTATAGTACACAGATTTTGGATAAAACTGGATGAACGTCCAAAAATATTTTTGACGATCAAAATAACCAAAAACTGTATAATATAGTACACAGATTTTTGGTAAAATTGGTAGGACGTCCAAAAAATATTTTCAAGATCAAAATCAGCAAATAATGTATACTATACTACACAGATTTTAGTTAAAATTTGTGCAACGTTCAAAAAACGATTTCACGATTAAAATAACAAAAAAATGTATACTATATAGTACACATATTTTGGATAAAATTGGTGGAACGTTCAAAAAACTTTTTCACGCTCAAAATCACAAAAAACTGTATACTATAGTACACGGATTTTGGGTAAAATTGGTAGAACGTTCAAAAAACTTTTTCACGATCAAAATCTCCAAAAACTTGGGTAAAGTTGGTGGAACGTCCAAAAAATGTTTTCACGATCAAAATCACAAAAAAACTGTATACTATAAAACTGGTGAAACGTCCAAAAAACTATTTCACGATCAAAATCACCAAAAAATGTATGCATAGTACACAAATTTTGGATAAAATTAGTGGAAGGTCCAAAAAACTTTTTCACAATCAAAATCACAAAAAACTCCAAACTATAGTACACGGATTTTGGGTCAAATTCATGGAACGTTAACAAAACTTTTTCACGATCAAAATCATCAAAAACTTGTATACTATAGTACACAGATGTTGGGTAAAATTGGTAGGACGACCAAAAAATATTTTCACAAAAAAAGTATACTATGGTAAAAAAATGTTAGTTAAAATTGGTGCAACGTCCAAAAAACTATTTCACGGTCAAAATCACCAAAAAATGTATAATATAGTACACAAATTTTGGGTAAAACTGGTCGAACGTCCACAAAACTTTTTCACGTTCGTAATCACCAAAACAAATATGCTATAGTACACATATTTTATGGTAAAATTTGTGGAACGTCCAAGAAACTATTTCACGATAAAAATCATTAAAAACTGTATGCTATAGTACATAGATTTTAGATAAAAATGGTGGAGGGTCCAAAAAAAAAATTCATGATCAAAATCACCAAAAACTCTATGCTATAGTACACAAATTTTGGGTAAAATTTGTGGTACGTCCAAAAAACTTTTTTCTTGATCAAAATCACCAAAAACTGTGTACTATAGTATATAGATTTTGGGTAAAATTAATATAACGTCCAGATAACTATTTCATGATCAAAATCACCAAAAACTGTATACTATAGTACACAGATTTTGGATAAAACTGGAGGAACGTCCAAAAATATTTTTAACGATCAAAATAACCAAAAACCGTATAATATAGTAAACAGATTTTGGGTAAAATTGGTAGGACGTCCAAAAAATATTTTCAAGATCAAATCACCAAATAATGTATACTATAGTACACAAATTTTAGTTTAAATTTTTGCAATTTCAAAAAAACGATTTCACGATTAAAATCATAAAAAAATGTATACTATATAGTACACAGATTTTGGTAAAATTGGTGGAACGTTCAAAAAACTTTTTCACGCTCAAAATCACAAACAAATTGTATACTATAGTACACAGATTTTGGGTAAAATTGGTAGAACGTTCAAAAAACTTTTTCACGATCAAAATCTCCAAAAACTTGGGTAAAGTTGGTGGAACGTCCAAAAACGGTTTTCACGATCAAAGTCACCAAAAACTGTATATTATAGTACACAGACTTTGGGTAAAATTGGTGAAACGTCAAAAACACTAATTCACGATCAAATCACCAAAAAATGTATGTTATAGTACACAGATTTTGGGTCAAACTGGTGGAACGTCAAAAAAACTTTTACACGATCAAAATCATCAAAAACTGTATACTATATAGTACACAGATTTTGTGTAAAATTTGTGGAATGTAAAAAAAACTATTTCACGATCAAAATCACTAAAAACAATATGCTATTGTACACAGATTTTGGATAAATTGGTGGAATGTCCAAAAAACTTTTTCACGATCAAAATCACCAAAAACTTTATAATACTATAGTACACATATTTTGGGTAAAATTGGTGTAACTTCTCAAAAACTTTTTCACGATCAAAATCACCAATAACTTTATACTATTGTACACAGATTTTGGATATAACTTGAGGATCGTCCAAAAATATTTGTAACGAGCAAAATAACCAAAAACTGTATAATATAGTACACAGATTTTGGGTAAAAATGGTAGGACATCCAAAAAATATTTTCAAGATCAAAATCACCAAATAATGTATACTATACTACACAGATTTTAGTTAAAATTTGTGTAACGTTCAAAAAACGATTTCACGATTGAAATCACAAAAAACTGTATACTATATAGTATAAAATTTTTGGATAAAATTAGTGGAACGTTCAAAAAACGTTTTCACGCTCAAAATCACAAAAAACTGTATACTATAATACACAGATTTTGAGTAAAATTGGTAGAACGTTCAAAAAACTTTTTCACGATCAAAATCTCGAAAAACTTGGGTAAAGTTGGTGGAACGTCCAAAAGACGTTTTCACGATCAAAGGCACCAAAAACTGCATACTATAGTACTCAGATTTTGGATAAAATTGGTGAAACGTCCAAAAAACTATTTCACGATCAAAATCACCAAAAAATGTATACTATATAGTACACAGATTTTGGGTAATATTTGTGGAACGTAAAAAAAAACTATTTCACAATGAAAATCACAAAAAACAGTATGCTATATAGTACACAAATTTTGGATAAAAGTTGTGGAACGTCCAAAAAACTTTTTCATGATCAAAATCACCAAAAATTTTATACTATAGTACACATATTTTAAGAAAAATTGGTGTAACGTCCCAAAAACTTTTTTACGATCAAAATCACCAAAAACTTTATACTATAGTACACATATTTTGGATAAAACATGAGGAACGTCCAAAAATATTTTTGACGATCAAAATAACCAAAAACTGTATAATATAGTACACATATTTTTGGTAAAATCGGTAGGATGTCAGAAAAATATTTTCAAGATCAAAATGCAAATAATGTATACTATAACAGATTTTTGTTAAAATTTGTGCAACGTCCAAAAAACGATTTCACGATTAAAATAACAAAAAAATGTATACTATATAGTACATAGATTTTGGTTAAAATTGGTGGAACGTTCAAAAAACTTTTTCACGCTCAAAATCACCAAAAACTGTATACTATATAGTACACACATTTTGGGTAAAATTGGTAGAACGTTCAAAACACTTTTTCACGATCAAAATCTCCAAAAATTTGGGTAAAGTTGGTGGAACGTCCAAAAAATGTTTTCATGATCAAAATCACAAAAAACTGTATACTATAAAACTGGTGAAACGTCCAAAAAACTATTTCACGATCAAAATCACCAAAAAATGTATGCATAGTACACAGATTTTGGATAAAATTAGTGGAAGGTCCAACAAACTTTTTCACAATAAAATCACCAAAAACTCTAAACTATAGTACACGGATTTTGGGTCAAATTCATGGAACGTTAACAAAACTTTTTCACAATCAAAATCATAAAAAACTTGTATACTATAGTACACAGATTTTGGGTAAAATTGGTAGGACGACCAAAAAATATTTTCACGATCAAGATCACCAAAAATGTATACTATGGTAAAAAAATGTTAGTTAAAACTGGTGCAACGTCCAAAAAACTATTTCACGGTCAAAATCACCAAAAAATGTATAATATAGTACACAAATTTTGGGTAAAGTTGGTCGAACGTCCACAAAACTTTTTCACGTACGATATCACCAAAACAAATATGCTATAGTACACAGATTTTTGGTAAAATTTGTGGAACGTCCAAGAAACTATTTCACGATCAAAATCATTGAAAACTGTATGCTATAGTACACAGATTTAAGATAAAAATGGTGGAGGGTCCAAAAAAAAATTCACGATCTAAATCACCAAAAACTCTATACTATAATAGTACACATATTTTTTATAAAATTTGTGGTACGTCCAGAAAACTTTTTTTCACGATCAAAATCACCAAAAACTGTGTACTATAGTATATAGATTTTGGGTAAAATTAATATAACGTCCAGATAACTATTTCATGATCAAAATCACCAAAAACTTTGATCAAAATCACCAAAAACTTTTTCACGATCAAAATCACCAATAACTTTATACTATAGTACACAGATTTTGGTTATAACTGGAGGATCGTTCAAAAATATTTTGAACGAGCAAAATAACAAAAAACTGTATAATATAGTACACATATTTTGGGTAAAAATGGTAGGACATCCAAAAAATATTTTCAAGATCTAAATCACCAAATAGTGTATACTATACTACACAGATTTTAGTTAAAATTTGTGTAACGCCTAAAAAACGATTTCACGATTAAAATCACAAAAAACTGTATACTATATAGTATAAAAATTTTGGATAAAATTAGTGGAACGTTCAAAAAACTTTTTCACGCTCAAAATCACAAAAAACTGTATACTATAATACACAGATTTTGGGTAAAATTGGTAGAACGTTCAAAAAACTTTTTCACGGTCAAAATCTCGAAAAACTTGGGTAAAGTTGGTGGAACGTCCAAAAAACATTTTCACGATCAAAGGCACCAAAAACTGCATACTATAGTACTCAGATTTTGGATAAAATTGGTGAAACGTCCAAAAACTATTTCACGATCAAATTCACCAAAAAATGTATGCTATAGTACACAGATTTTGGGTCAAATTGGTGGAACGTCAAAAAAACTTTTTCAAGATGAAAATCATCAAAAACTGTATACTATATAGTAAACAGATTTTGGGTAATATTTGTGGAACGTAAAAAAAACTATTTCGCGATGAAAATCACCAAAAACAGTATGCTATATAGTACACAAATATTGGATAAAATTGGTGGAACGTCCAAAAAACTTTTTCACGATCAAAATCACCAAAAATTTTATACTATTGTACACATATTTTGGGTAAAATTGGTGTAACGTCCCAAAAACTTTTTTACGATCAAAATCACCAAAAACTTTATACTATAGTACACAGATTTTGGATAAAACTGGAGGAACGTCCAAAAATATTTTTGACGATCAAAATAACCAAAAACTGTATAATATAGTACACAGATTTTTGATAAAATCGGTAGGATTCCAAAAAATATTTTCAAGATCAAAATCAGCAAATAATGTATACTATACTACACAGATTTTAGTTAAAATTTGTGCAACGTCCAAAAAACGATTTCACGATTAAAATCACAAAAAGAATGTATACTATATAGTACACAGATTTTGGATAAAATTGGTGGAACGTTCAAAAAACTTTTTCACGCTCAAAATCACAAAAAAACTGTATACTATATAGTACCCACATTTTGGGTAAAATTGGTAGAACGTTCAAAAAACTTTTTCATGATCAAAATCTCCAAAAACTTGGGTAAAGTTGGTGGAACGTCCAAAAAATGTTTTCACGATCAAAATCACAAAAAACTGTATACTATAAAACTGGTGAAACGTCCAAAAAACTATTTCACGATCAAAATCACCAAAAAATGTATGCATAGTACACAGATTTTGGATAAAATTAGTGGAAGGTCCAAAAAACTTTTCACAATCAAAATCACGAAAAACTCTAAACTATAGTACACGGATTTTGGGTCAAATTCATGGAACGTTAACAAAACTTTTTCACGATCAAAATCATAAAAAACTTGTATACTATTATAGTACACAGATTTTGGGTAAAATTGGTAGGACGAACAAAAAATATTTTCACGATCAACATCACCAAAAAAGGTTTACTATGGTACAAAGATGTTAGTTAAAATTGGTGTAACGTCCAAAAAACTATTTAATGGTCTAAATCACCAAAAATGTATAATATAGTGCACAAATTTTGGGTAAAATTGGTCGAACGTCCATAAAACTTTTTCACGTTCTAAATCACCAAAACAAATATGCTATAGTACACAGATTTTTAATAAAATTTGTGGAACGTCCAAGAAACTATTTCACGATCAAAATCATTAAAAACTGTATGCTTTAATATAGTACGCAGATCTTAGATAAAATTAGTGGAGGGTCCAAAAAACAATTCACGATCAAAATCACCAAAAACTCTATACTATAGTACA
Organism: Erythranthe guttata; assembly: GCF_000504015.1. Next base: position 574,508 of record NW_012192978.1, read on the forward strand.
CAGATTTTGGGTAAAATTTGTGGTACGTCCAAAAAACCTTTTTCACGATCAAAATCACCAAAAACTGTGTACTATAGTATATAGATTTTGGGTAAAATTAATGTAACATCCAGATAACTATTTCATGATCAAAATCACCAAAAGTTGTATACTATAGTACACGAATTTTGAATAAAATTGATGGAACGTCTAAAAAAGTTTTTCACGATCAAAATCACCTAAACTTGTACGCTATTTGTATACAAAAATTTTAGGTAAAATTGGTGAAACATCCAAAAAAAAAAATCACGATCAAAATCACAAAAAAAATGTATGCTATAATATAGTACACAATTTTTGGATAAAATTGGTGGAATGACCCAAAAACTTTTTCATGATCAAAATCACCAAAAACTCTATACTATAATACACAGATTTTGGGTAAAACAAATGGAAAGTCCAAAAAACTATTTCACGGTCAAAATCACCAAAAACTGTATGCTATATTACACAGATTTTGGATAAAATTGATGGAACGTCCAAAAAAAAAATTCACGATCAAAATCACCAAAAAATGTATATTATATAGTATACAAATTTTGGATAAAATTGGTAGGACGTAAGCACACACTAAAAACAAAACACACACTACACCGTACACACACTACACCGAAAACACATACTAAAACAAAATACACACTGGAAAAAAAACACAAACACTACACCATAAACACACACTAAAAATAAAACACACACTACACCTTAAACACATACTAAAAACAAAACACACACTACACCAAAAACAGGAAGAAAAACACACACTACACCGTAAACACAATAAAAAAACAAGCACTACACCGTAAATACACACTAAAAACAAAACACACACTACATAAAAAAAATGTATGCTATAGTACATAGATTTTGGGTCAAATTGGTGGAACGTCAGAAAAACTTTTTTTCACGATCAAAATCACCAAAAACTGTGTACTATAGTATATAGATTTTGGGTAAAATTAATATAACGTCCAGATAACTATTTCATGATCAAAATCACCAAAAACTGTATACTATAGTACACGGATTTTGGATAAAATTGGTGGAACGTCCAAAAAAGATTTTCACGATCAAAGTCACAAAAAATTGTGTACTATATAGTACACAGACTTTGGGTAAAATTGGTGAAATGTCAAAAAAACTATTTCACGATCAAAATCACCAAAAAAATGTATGCTATAGTACACATATTTTGGATAAAATTGGTGGAAGGTCCAAAAAACTTTTTCACAATCAAAATCACCAAAAACTCTATACTTTTTCACAAATTTTGGGTCAAATTGGGGAAACGTTAAAAAAACTTTTTCTTGATCAAAATCATCAAAAACTGTATACTATATAGTACACAGATTTTGGGTAACATTGGTAGGACGACCAAAAAATATTTTCACGATCAAAATTACCAAAAAATGTATACTATAGTACAAAGATGTTGGATAAAATTGGTGCAACGTCCAAAAAAAAATTTCACGATCAAAATCACAAATGTATAAAAGAGTACACAAATTTTGGGTAAAATTTGCCGAACGTCCAGAAAACTTTTTCACAATCAAAATCACCAAAATCTTTATACTATATAGTACACAGATTTTGGATAAAACTGGAGGAACGTCCAAAAATATTTTTAACGATCAAAATAACCAAAAACTGTATAATATAGTAAACAAATTTTGGTTAAAATTGGTAGGACGTCCAAAAAATATTTTCAAGATCAAATCACCAAATAATGTATACTATACTACACAGATTTTAGTTAAAATTTGTGCAACTTCCAAAAAACGATTTCACGATTAAAATCATAAAAAACTATGTACTATATAGTACACTGATTTTGGTAAAATTGGTGGAACGTTCAAAAAACTTTTTCACGCTCAAAATCACAAAAAACTGTATACTATAGTACACGGATTTTGGGTAAAATTTGTGGTACGTCCAAAAAACCTTTTTCACGATCAAAATCACCAAAAACTGTGTACTATAGTATATAGATTTTGGGTAAAATTAATGTAACGTCCAGATAACTATTTCATGATCAAAATCACCAAAAGCTGTATACTATAGTACACGAATTTTGAATAAAATTGATGGAACGTCTAAAAAAGTTTTTCACGATCAAAATCACCTAAACCTGTACGCTATTTGTATACAAAAATTTTAGGTAAAATTGGTGAAACATCCAAAAAAAAAATGACGATCAAAATCACAAAAAAAATGTATGCTATAATATAGTACACAATTTTTGGATAAAATTGGTGGAATGACCCAAAAACTTTTTCACGATCAAAATCACCAAAAACTCCATACTATAATACACAGATTTTGGGTAAAACAAATGGAAAGTCCAAAAAACTATTTCACGGTCAAAATCACCAAAAAATGTATGCTATACTACACAGATTTTTGATAAAATTGATGGAACGTCCAAAAAAAAAAATTCACGATCAAAATCACCAAAAAATGTACATTATATAGTATACAAATTTTGGATAAAATTGGTAGGACGTAAGCACACACTAAAAACAAAACACACACTACACCGTACACACACTACACCGTACACACACTACACCGAAAACACATACTAAAACAAAATACACCCTGGAAAAAAAACACAAACACTACGCCTTAAACCCACACTAAAAATAAAACACCGCACTACACCTTTAACACTTACTAAAAAC
>NW_012192978.1:577676-588594 GCF_000504015.1 Erythranthe guttata
CTGGGAGAAAAAAAACAAAAAACACATAGACACTACACCGGATAACACCCACAAAATCAAAAAACCCGCACTACACCGTAAACATACACTTCAAAAAAAAACACACTAAATACAAAACACACACTGCATCACAAACACACACTTCACTGAAAACAGGCCCAAGTAGCTAATTGTCTAATGAAATTATTATTTTATTATCTTTTTTATATTTACTATTATACTATACACTGGTAAAAGTATTATATATACACATATACTATAGGATATGAATCAATGAACTTCACGAGTGAAATGTGAAAAAAACAAAAAGAAAATTAAGAAACATATATATATATATATCATTATCAAGATTCGCAAGTTCATCACGTAAAGGGAGTCAGGAATCATATAAGATTTACACATAAAAAATTCGTATAGTTTTTTCTTACTCTACAATGTGTAGAACCCAGCATTTCGTTGATCCTCGTAAAAAATGTTCTACTTCCACTAAAATAAACTCCGGATCTAACAAGTACCGTTAACTTGATTGACTTGTCTGAGATCTCTATAACAGTTCCATTAGCTGATGGGCAACATCTGCATCGAACAATCATAAGCCAGTTACAAAGATTGATCTCTAATACAATCATCGACTTTCTTAACCACCGTCTCACAATAATTAGGTAGCACAATAATTATTTAATATTCAGTGACTATGGTTCAGTTTACTTCAATTAAATCAGATGTACAAGTTCAAGAAAATATTACATACCTTTAAGTACGGATGGTGTTGTATGGAATTCGAGCCAAACATCATCGGACGAAGCAAGATTCATGTTCAAAAATTTCGCAGCAAGGTAGGCAGCTCCACCAGCTATCTGGTGAGGTCTGAACTGAAGCCACAGTGAACTTCTAAGCCTGCAAAAAGAAAATAATAATTATTAAAAGAAAAAAAACGAAAAATCGGAATCTTGATTTCAAAATTAACACTATGAAAATGTAATCAGGACACAGATAGAAACAAATACGAGATAAGTAGATCCAAACCCATTTGAAGAAACACTAAGAATTGTACCGATGCGGTCGTAAGGTCGATTGAATGTATTATGTATTATCATGAAATAGTTATGCGCGAAGAATAAATATACACAAAAATCAAAGCAATTTTCCCTTACCAAACTAATAAAGCAGCAACCAAGATGGAGAAAAAAATTCCAAGATTCTTCTGCAGAACTTTGATCGATATAAAAATATACGTCACACCCCTCAACAGAAATATCAACTTCAAGTCCAACTTCTGTTGCCCATAGTACAACAACACCATGTTGACTTAAATATCCCCAATCAATGTTCATATCTCCCCAAAATTTTAAAGTGAAATTCTCACAATATACATGCCTCCATACTTACTCGACTGGAAAAATGCCAGCATATCATTCACCCGGGACACCATGTATCAATTCATTAATTAGACTTAGTAAAGTAAAATATTTATGTACAACACTCTGACAAGCAATGAAAAACGTAGAGATACGTCATTTGAGGTGAACGGTATGTCAAATTTTCAAAATGGAAAAGTATATTTGTAGAAGGAACTGAAACAATGCAAAAATAGTACTCTTTTACTTCTTACTTCCTTAGTTAGAAAACAACTAATGCATACAAAACACGGGAGGGGGAAAATGGCAATTGGGTCCATCTTAGACAATGTTCTAAATACAGGTGCAAGTACGAATTATTATTAAGTTAGCATGTCGCTACAAGGAAAAAAATTATATATATTCGTGTTAAGAAAGTTCTTTTTTAATGAGGTATGTTAAGAAAATTAATGTTTTTCAATACAGTATAGAACATTCTACATTCTGCACCTAGCTACAACATAATTTGACCACATAATTCCACCTATTCTGAGAAGAATTAAAAGGTATAAGCATTGAGTGTCAAGAAGAATAGACCAAAACGTAAGGAAAAAGGAATACGAAGGGTGATGTTCCTTCATGTATGCATGTAGAAAAGAGCACATTCGCCTTTTTTATAACGGTTTTCATTATTCCCCGTCATTTCTAACTCCGCAGATGTTTTTTTTCCAACTCAACAAAGACATGGAAATCCCTCTACACCCCCACACTCCCATACCCCACCCAAAAATAAACGAAACAAATCGAACATGATCAAAAGAAAAGAAAATTTGAAACTTGTGAATGATTTTCCTGGACGATTAGTCCAAACAGGTTGATATTGTAGCTCAAGACTCGAGTACAAGAGGACCGGCAGGAAAGTGCCAAGTTCACTTTCAAAATCAAGAAATCAATTAGGGACCCTCTCTCTTTCTGCAAGTGCAATAATTATAGGTAAGACGAGGAAACAGGGGTGGGTGTCTTTTAGTGGGTGATGTGCAATGGTAGGATGAAAACTGAAAGGCGTAAATGTAAGAGGCAAATGGTTTTTGCAGGAAGGAATGAAGAGTCGAAGACTATCTTGGCAAAATATTCACAAAGATTCTTCTGCCTAATCACCGGCATCCTATGGGGAATCAGAGTGAACAGGCAGAAGAATATCCAATATGGAAAAAGGCATCCACAAGATATCTCTAGTGCAACTTCAGATCAAAAACAAAAACATTCGACGAACAGCACATCAACCGCCAGATACTAATATACCATAAGGTGAGCATGCTAATCCTCTATAGATCCTGCAATTATAAGCCAATCCAAAAACATCAATATTCACATTCCATAATGAATGCAGATAAAACAGGTGACAGCTGGCACACAAAAAAAATCGAAGTAAATTCTCACAGTAATCTTAATTTCAAGTATAGTCTTTGAAATCATGCCACGTGTTGATCTTATTGAGTCTTTTAATGCTGAAATACTCGATCTTTGCATCAAAAGAATCACTACGATTTAGTAACTGCTAATCGGTAAACTAGTTATAGTAGACTTACCCTTCACTGACGAAGTTCAGAGCCAGATTCACTATGACGGATTGTTGAAAGCCCAATTTTTTAAGAGTGGCTGTCAGAGATTCAAACGGATGCTGCACATTTAGCTCGAAATTTAAGGTTGTTAGGATCAACTGCTCAGCCTCAGTTATACGTTCCCGATATTGTTCAAACCAACCCTGCTCGAAGAAAATTATGCATAAAGCAAATCAAATACATTACTAAAAGTTCCATTCATGAAAACAGCAAATTCAACAAATTTATGGTAACGGATTACCAAAGGTCAGTAAAATAAGTATTTCTTTCAACTTTGCAAAAGGACATAAAATTAGTATGCAAAGAAAAGAAGAGAGGGTACTAACAATGGGCAAATTATACGAGAGAAGCCTAACATCCTGCTTGTGGAGAATTTGACACGACAGACTTATTACATCATCAAGAGGTCGAGCTGTCTCCTCGGACTTCGCGGCAAGGAAAAGGACCGCAGTAGCTATCAGCTGTAACAATAAAACAATCAACAATTAGCTTCTCCAAACAGCATCATAAATTTCGATAAATGCTAGAAATTAAAAACTACCGAAGAAAAAAAAATGCCAGATTCTTGAAAATCAAAACTCACAAATCTATCATGAGAAGCGTGAGAGCGGCGAACGAAGAAACGATGGCACAGAACCATGGCAGTTCCAATAGTAGTTTGTGGTCTGCAAAATGCACAAAAAAAAAATCCCAATATTAGAATTCACCAATTAAAACATAGCAGGAGAATAAAAAATATTTCTTACAGATCGAGGCTAACTCCAAGATTCTGAAGGAAGGCACAATACGAGTAGCGAAGATGCGTCTCGTGTAGTGGATCAATACCATCTTTTCTCGAAGGAGAGCACCTTTCAATCTCATCTCTTGACATAAAAACCACTTCGTCATCTTCAAATTTCGACCGATCGCGCTTTGAGCTAGTCGAAGCATACAAACTGTCATCATTACTCCTGACCAAATGGGAAGCACTATTGTCTTTGGGAGGTTTGTGCTGGCCCGCGTAATTCACATAATCATTTCGGTACGCGTATTGATGTTCATAAGGCATACCCGTGCTTTCACAAGACAAATCCGAAATCTTTCTCTTTTTCGAACAAGGTACAGAGACAGGCCAAGTACAGTCGTAACTGAGTCCATCCAGCCTATAATTTTGAGATAAATCACGATACGAATCACGATTAATGGCAAAATTGCCCATTCCAGCATACGATGTTCTACAATCTCTTCGTAACTTGCCACTTTGCGAATGACGTGGCGGCTGCACAAGCGACATAATTCCTGTTCAATTGAGCATAGTGAGAAACCATACAAGAATACGAGGAATAAAGTAAAATTGCATTCGATAATAGCTTTTTTCAAGTCATAACAGAACGAAAAATTTATTTTTTGATTTTTCGTTGAATTAACCGTGTGCTTATAGATTCTAGAACCCCAATCCAATAACCACAAAGAAAGATATTCAATTTCAAAGAATAACGACAGAAACATACAAAATTAACTCATTTTTTTCGCAATCCGATTAGCTACTTCAAACAAACAAAATTCTCTGCCAAAAAAAAAAAATCAAATCTAATGCCTGTTGATTCAACATCCAATTATCTAGTAACTGTAATCACATAAACAAAAACTTAAATAGAATAATAACGCAGAAAATGGGTATCCAAGGGCAATCAACTACCGAATTAACTCTTAAAATCCCCCAAAAAAAAAACATGGCGCAATTCGAAATTGTAAAAGAGAAGTAAGAGATCATCAATTTCATACCTCAACAGCAGGGAATTAGAGATCCAAGATCTGAAAACAGATCGCCGGCGAATTAATCTGAAAATATCCGAATTGTTCGAATCCCTCTGCGGAAGGAAGAATAATAATAATATTAAAGGGAATAATAATAAAAGCAACTACAGAGAAATTCTTTCAATAAGAAATAAAGGGGAAAAAAAACAATTTGATTTAATTTTGAATTGCAAATGCATTTCTTGTATTTAAATATATTTTAATGAAAATTGAACACTAATTATTTATTTATTTAGGAAAAACATTAATTAAATGAAGCATGCAATGGGAAGTCAAATATATTCGTCTCCATAGGCTATAATTAATTCCCCCATATTACTTGTATTCTTTTTCATTTTCTTTTAATAAATATATATATATATTAATATCAATATTAATATATAAATGAGCTACATATTAATATGTTATTCTGATATCTGACTGGGCCTTTTATTGGGCTCATAAAATTTAAAAAAAGGCCATGACCCAAATCAAACCTACTTGACCCCGAAATACGAAAACCCAAAAATCCGAAAACCCGAAAACATAAATTTAGGATCTTTCCATTAAAATTCCGTGTTAATATGTCAAATTAATTATAATTTCATGTTATTGTATCTAAATTTTGATTAATCGTTACACAACTATATACTCCCTCCGTCCCAATTTAAATGACGTTTTGGGTTGTTACACACATATTAAGAAAATCAATAAATGTGTATAGATTATAGTGAAAAGCATAGGAAAATACTAATATATCCTTGACATTAATTATTTTACAACTAACAAATTAGGAGTGATAAAGGGTAAAATTGAAAATAATGCAATTAATGATGCATTGAAAATCTAAAATGACAAATAATTTGGGACAAAAAAAACTCTCTAAAAAGACATATAATATGGGACAGAGGGAGTACTATTTATATACTTATTCCGCACATAGATTAAATTTAATATAATTGAATTAATGCCGTATCTTTTTTATCGAGATTATTAATATATCGAGATTCTATTTTTACGAAAGTTTATTTTTTTATTTTTCAAAAAGTATGAGTAAAATCTTGATTAAGATTAGAACAGTGGCGTGTGCCAGCTTGAATGCCTGGATTAGTAAATCTAATTAATAGCTGTCTAACTTGATTAGTGTGCCATGCAATTAATTAGCAATAATAAGATTAAAAGCGTGTTTAGGGAGTGTAGTTTCATCTTATTCTTCAGTGCCACGTGATAACGAGTAGCTTTTTCACATGAGTCAAGATCAAGGTTTGTTCTAATTATTAGTAGATTAACATTAAATCACAGTAATTAATTGTTGCTTCAGTAAGATAATATACTATATTATATTATGGCTAATCCCATGTTATATTTCTATGTTTTTTGTCGTGACATGCGGATGAAATTAGCCAAATTAAGACTATTTGGAAACTATGAAGTCAGAATTTTTATTTTCAAAAAAATATATAACTATTTTTTTATCCTCGGATACCACCAAACTTTTTAATTTTGAATAATGGTATTATTTTGATATATATATGCCATCTCACAATTTAAAAAGATAATTAAGAGTACATATATAGAATAGTCCAGATTCCAAAACTCAATTTGTCGTTTAATTAAGTGTACATACATGTAAAGAAGATGTTTATTTTTTATTTTTATTTTTATTGTAGTCATATATATATATATATATATATATATATATATATATTGGAATTCTTAGTCAACCAAGTCATTCCTAGTTATATAATTTGAAAATTCTTGCCCCCTTCGAACACTAGCCGTCACGCATTCACGTTATGCATTCGCGTCACTCATTCGCTAACACTTACAGTAATTCATAATCACTCATAATTATACGCACGCATCCAATATGAAGCCCTAGATCCACCACTGTCACCAACGCCATAGTCATCGCCTCCACTATTGTCATAAATACCCCCATGCATCATAATCAGAACCACCACTGCCATTGCAGCCGCCATAAACCACCCTCACCTCCACCACAGTCATTCCGCCGCCTCCACTACCACCATGATCGCGCCTCTAGAATTGCGACCATCACCGCCATAGCCATCACACTCCCTCGACTATGGAGTGAAGTGACGGCAAGGGACATAGAGGAAAACAGAAAATAAATCAGAGAAATAGATCTCGAGAGAAACGTAAATATAAGATACACTACAAGAAAAATGACTTTCAACAACACATAATTGACAACGTGCATGAAAAGTATGTTGTAATATTATATATTCTACAACATGCTTTTAATGCATGTTGTTATTAGCGACAACTCAATGTATTTTACAACACTCTTAGGTTGCATGTTGTTAAACTAACCTACTACAAGGTGCATTAGCACATTGTAAAATTATTCAATGTTCAACCAATATAACAAGATGCGTTGTTTCTTGTCATTATTTACTATATACTACAAGATGCACTTGCATGTTGTAAATTTATTCAAATTTTGTTGAATGAACAACCAGTTTAAGAATTGTCGGCATTATTATTTATGTTACCATGTCTTGTTATAAGTTCTAACTTTTAAGACCACACATTTAAAAAAAAAAATTTAAATTAATTAATGTTACTTTGTATTGATATATAATATAATGTGTTCTAGTGCTAGTAGTTTTTTTTTTTCTTTTTGAGGAAAATCTACTGGTCGTAGTTTATGAGTAAAATAATTGTAAATATATATTACATATATATAAGAGCGGATGTTGTCAATTATCCCCACATTATTTTCTTTCCCCTTTTTTTTTTGGCCCCCAAACATGTAAAACGACGTCGTTACCTGCCGCTGCCTTCTCCTTTTCTTCGATTTTATTTCTGCCCTTCCCCCCCTTCTCACGTTCTTCCCCTCACACTCGTTGGCCACCGTCCAGGGGGAGAGGTTCAATTTATATACACTGCACATTGCCCTTTCATCCAACATCCGCCGCTGCCTCTTTTCGTTAAAGCTATTTTTCTTCTCTGATGCTCCCATTTTATTGAATATTATTATATTTTATTAAAGCAATTCAGCTACAAGAAGGACGTTCGCCCGGAGGCCGATGCGGCTTAGTGTGTGGCTACGGTGGTGGTGGTTTCTTATTTGGCTTCCGCAGTGGTGGATGCTCCTCCTCCGTCGGTGGCTCCTTAGCACCGCACTCCGTCAAGCGCGTGGGCCCCTTCTGCTTTTTTTTTTTTCTTGCCAAAACAGAGTCTTACGACCAGATAAACCTCCACCGCACACGAAGACAGGAGACAGCCATCAAACAACGAATTATTCGATTCGATTTCTCTATGTAAGGTCTCTCTATGTCTCTCGTTTTTGCTGGTGCACCCCAAATTGATTTTATATATGCAGAATTTTTTTGCTTAAACTGTGATCACCTCTATCAATCTATGTAGGTATATATTATATTAAGTTATTGTCTTTTGTAATGAAAGGTAATGGCTGAATTGCAAATAGAAGAAGTATTGGTCTAGAAATCAGAACTGGTTGTTGTAGGGATTTCTAGATGAATATTATATTGGTAGTTTGATGGGTTTGTAGGATATAAAGTACTGTGAGTAACCTTTTGCAGTTTGAATTTTTCTTCAAGTTCCTTTTATATATCGAAGAAGAACATGTGTTGTTATACAAATAAGATTCCCTGAACCATTTTTGCTACTTTATGGTGACTAACAAAAGAGAAAGATCTTTTTTTTTCCAGGAATGTCCATGTAATCATTCGCTTGAGATCTGATGACTTGGGCAAACATAAACTAGCAAATTAACAAATTTTGGTAAGAATTTGTTTATTCATGGTAGTGAGGTTGGCATCAAATGTTTTTTATCGGACTTGCTTTCACTATTGTTTATATGCTCATTTTAGTAGCTTTTATTTTCTCATAATCGACAGGTTTGTACTTTAATAAGTCTAGAATACTTTCGAGATTCTTGTTTTGGTAGCAGGATTGATGCCGGACTCGGAAATTAACTTCAGTTATAACAATGTGGTAAGTATTAATATAGTATATAAACTTTTTCTCTTACACATAAACTATCTCTTACATGATTGATTATAGTCTAAGTGTTGCAGCTACGTAGCGAAACAAGATAAGAACTCTCTCTCTCTCTCGTATTTGTTATTGAATTCAACCTTATTTTAGTAAAATAACCTAAGCTCTTTCTTCTTGACAGAGATGTTGGTATCGATGCCATGTGGTAGCTAGAGAGGTTAGCATCAATGTCCTATACAAGAGCTCTATTTTTTTTGCTTAATCAAACAAAATTTACATTGGGTTTTCTTGTTTTTTGATCATTTTTTGTTTCGTTTGTGGAAGGCTAACAGTGATGTAGATGAGTTTATCACTTTTGAGAATGATAGATACTTTATTGTAACGAATAATTATTTTAATGAAATGATATTTTTTTATGGATAATTGTATTTCCAGTAAATTATTTGAAAATGGAAAATATTGATTTATTTATATATAGTAAATTTTTTTTTGTGAAAGTAAGTAAAAATTACAACATGCATATAAATGTTGTTAAAATTCTATTGCAAGATGCACTGGTCTGTGGTGGTAACACCAGCCACAACATGCATATGAATCTTGTGAATGCTATAGCGCAACATACGATGTATGTTGTTGTAATATAAACGACAACGCCGTTTACCACGTACTTGGCACGTTGTTATTATTCGGTCACTTTTAACAACATGTTGGTCAACCACGTGCGCCCGAATGTTGTCGAAATAGTTTGACGACGTGCTTCGCGTGTTGTTAAAAGGACTTTTTCTTGTAGTGATATAAGGACAAATCAGGGATATAAATTTTTCAAATTGATACTTATTAATTAAATGCTTAATATTTTACGCAAACGTAATCTTTTATTGGTGGTATGTATAATTTATGGGATAAATATATAATAGATGGAGCAATTAAAATAAACTTATATATAAAAAAGAGGCAAAAGTCTAATAATTAGCATGTACAATCAAAATCAAATGGTCCCACTCCCCCCTCATTTCACGATAGGGACACGTGACACCTAAACAGAGCACGTGACCCAATATGACGATGCACAGAGCAAAAACATGAGACCAGGACGTTTCCGCAGCCCCATTCATCATGCATGTGATGTGACCCCGAAATTCCCATCTTACCCCTCCCTTTATTATTTTTCAATTATTATAAATTCTCATGCAAATATAAAATACTTTGAACTAAGATATATATTTCAAAATTTCAAGAAATAAAATACTAAAAAAATTTATTACCGTTTACGTACTTTTAATTTTTGTTTAATGGTAAAACAGTCACAAAATTAGATTGTTATATAAAAATTAGTATTATTTAAATTGATGATCATAGGAAGAATGTTATAAGATATTTTAAATAATTAATATTTCATAGAATTATTGAGATTTATATATATATATACTTCACTAATCATCATTATATTATATTATATGATGAGATATGCTAGAACAAAAAATTATCCAAAGACTCTTTCTCTGTGCAATTATTATTGAGTTTGTGTGGGCTATGGATATTATTAGTCCCAATAGTCCAAGATTATTAAATTAATAAGGGCTCGTTCGGTTACCTATATTGGATTAGATTGGATTACATGAAATTGGATTAACTTTCTACTGACTAATTAATTATTTAATTAGTAATATTTACGGTTTTTTGGATTAAATTTTCTATTAAATTTGTTAAAATCAGTTATTACATATGAATTGTCTATAAAACCACTTAGTTTACAATAATAAAATATGATTTTAATGATAAAATTGTATTTTTCTTTTTTAGTCACCGCCTATAAATTAATCTTAAGGGAGGGGTGCTACAAATTTAATGAAATAGTAGCATTTAATAACGGACTTTGAATTTAGTAGCGGATTTGAAAAAATGTGAATCTTACCAACCGGACATGCTATTAACCCCTACTATTTTAGTCAGTAGAACCTTATAGCGGTAACCGAACGAGCCCTAAATTATATATATTTTTTTAAAGCTAATTAAATTTTCTAGGTGTTATTAAGAGAAAATTAAGTATGCTAATCTCTAGGGTTAGTTAATAATTTAATATCAAAACTCATTTCTCAATGCCCATTAATTCATGCAACCTACATCTCTCTCTCTCTCTCTCTACTCTCTCTCTCTCTTGTAATATAAGAAGAAAACCTCTGATTTAATTTT
>NW_012192978.1:611379-669157 GCF_000504015.1 Erythranthe guttata
CACTCTCTCTCTGTGTGTGTATGTGTGTGTATGTGTGTGTGTGGGTGTGTGTGTGTGGGAGGTACTTTTATATATGTATGCATATATGTATGTATATATATATATATATATATATATATATATATATATATATATATATATATATATATATATATATATATATATATATACATGCACAATTGTTCTCATTAACATGATAATTAATCTCAACTATACTCCAACGTACAAATAAACTCCTCAATTATTATCCTGCTCCCCCATTAAAAGAAAATGTTCTCCCCTCGAGAAATCGAAAGCCCCCGATCCAATCACGAGCCCCCGAATATCGTTCTCCTCCGATTTTCTCGACGAGAGCAACTTCATCACAATATGCCCTAATCAACACAAGTCAATACATCCCTTCAACTCCGAATTCGAGTTTCTCTCATCAAGAAACGATAACTCAACAAACATATCGATGAGTACGGCCGACGAATTGTTCTGCGAAGGCAAGTTACTTCCCTCGAAGCTCAACAGAATCAATTTGATACCGGAGAATATTCCCGAACGGGGCAGAATCAGCTGGTTCGTCGACGATGATCCTTCCCCTAGACCCCCGAAATGCACTGTCTTGTGGAAAGAGTTGTTGACCAGGTTGAAAAAACAACATGGGCCCACTAATTTGTCGGAATCTTCTAGAACTTCACCAGGTGATCATGTTGTAAATAATAAGGAGAAGTGTGTGAAGAGAGTTATCAAGAAATTAGGGCAAGAGAAAAAAAGATCAATTAGTGGAAGAGTAAGGCCAGTGCTTAAGGGAAGGTAGATTAATATTAATTAATTAATTATAATTAATTAATTATAATTATTGTGGAAATGTTGTTTTTTTCTTCTTCGATTCGTTTACTTGTTTCGATTTCGTGTTTGTGGCGTCTTCTTACGTATGAAGTGATTTTAATTCGCAATTAAATTAATCTTGATGAATTGGTATATTAGATGATGATTCAATGTTTTTTGTGTTAAAAGTTAATAATTATTATTTGTTTTAGCTAATTAATTAATTAATTTCCAAGAAGAGATAATTGTGAGACATGATCCAGATGATATGTAACCCCACTTAATTTTGTTGGGGCCTAATACAACCAAAAGAAGCAAAAATTATAAAATAAAAGCAAAAATTGGAAAATGAATAGAAATAATGAATAAAAATCAAAGAAGCAAAAATTATAAAATAGAATAAAAATCAAAGAAGCAAAAATTATAAAATAAAAGCAAAAATTGGAAAATAAATAGAATAAAAATCAAAGAAGCAAAAAAATTGGAAAATAAATAGAATAAAAATCAAAGAAGCAAAAATTATAAAATAAAAGCAAAAATTGGAAAATAAATAGAATAAAAATCAAAGAAGCAAAAAAATTGGAAAATAAATAGAAATCGCTAGAAGAAGGGGTCGAACCTCCGACCTTGTGGTTAACAGCCACACGCTCTAACCAACTGAGCTATTCCAGCTTTTTGTTTATGATTTTACAGGTAAAGTTATTTATTCATGGTACATATTTATTTTATTTACTAAAAACAATTCTTTTACAAATATGGGGTAATTTTGGATATTTTTATTTTGTTTAATTTTTTATTCAAGGTAATTTTGTCATGTCCCTTAAGTTAACAACAAAAAAGGAAATAAGGGGCAGTGTGCTATATAGAAAATCACACATGAGGTTTTTGCTAATATTTTTAACACGAAGGCTTTTTCGGCATTCGAGATTACACACGGGTTTTATGCAATTAGTTCTAATAATATGTATACAATCACCTACAACTTACAGTGTGAACCAAGTACTTGAAGCCCAAATAAGAAGCCCAAATACTTGAATCCCATCCTTTTTTATTTGATAATTCGTAATATAATTTTGGATTTATTATTAATTTTATTTATTTATTTATTTTATTCATTATCAGAAAAACACACTGCCCGAAAACACAAACTAAAAAAAACACGCACTACACCTTTAATACACACTTAAAAGAAAAATGCACTACACAAAAAACATACTACTCCTAAAACACGCACTCAAAAACCACACTACACCGAAAAAATACACTGAAAAAATACACACTACACCGAAAACACACAATAAATACACACTACACCGAAAACATACACTAAAAAAACACGCACTAAGAAAAACAAAGTACACTATAAACACACATTAAAAAAAAACACTACACCGAAAAGACACACTAAAAAAACACACACTACTCCGAAAACACATACTAAAAAAATCGCAGTACATCATAAACACACAGTGAAAAAAATACACTCCACCGAAAACACAATTCATAATAAACACAATACACAAAAAACACACAATAAAAAAAACACACACTACACCGAAAACAGAAATAAAAAGAATACACTACACCGTAAACACACACTAAAAAAAATACACACTACACCAAACTCACACACTAAAAAAACTAGATTTTTGGCCCGTGCGATGCACGGGATTGAACTAAAATTAATACAAAGTGAAGTTCAATTTAAACGACAAAATTGAAATTTCAATTCATTTTGATATTTTGCTATATATATTGATGATAATCCCCTATCCATAAACCTTTTTTTTTCCCATATTTATCAATTTAACTTTATATTTTTGATGTAATATGGTTGTATATTTATCTTATCTCAGTTAATGTTGAAGTTTGACGGATCTTCTTCTTTATCACCCATAACGGGCCTCAGTAAATTTACTGTAAATCAATGATGCCATTAAATCTCAAGAGTTTATCATGAGCGTCTTTACTTTTATTAAGGTAAGAACCAAATATTTTTCTAAACGATTAAATAATTTTTTCATCAAATTAATATTAAGTAAAAATGACAATTTTGGTGGAAAAAGATACGTAAATTTGGGGCGAAAAAGTCTGGATATTTAACGGATTTATTAAACTTGATTATATTAAATATAGTAAAACAATAAAATTAATTAATTAAATAAATGAAAATTATAATTTATAACTATCAAATGATGAGGAAAAATTTCATAGGATTTAGCAAGAGCAACCTTACCTATATTAATAAGAGAGCAACTTTACCTTTATTAATAAGATAAGATCCAAATATTTTTCTAAACAATTAAATCATTTTCCCATCAAATTAATATTAAAAAAAATGACAATTTTAGTAGGAAAATATCACTTTTATTAATAAGATAAAAACCAAATGTTTATCTGAACAATTAAATAATTTTTTCATCAAATTAATATTAAGTAAAATGACAATTTTAGTGAGAAAAGATACATAGATTTTGGGCCATAAAAGTTTAGATACTTAACAGATTTATTAAACTTGATTAAAATAAATATAATAAACTAATAAAATTAATTAATATAAGTAAATGACAATTATAATTTATAACTATCAAATTAGCAGAAAAAATTCCATAGGATTGAACAGGAGCAACCTTACTTTTATTAATAAGATTAGGTTATCCTAGGCCTTTAGAACATGCAAGAATTGTTTTCCCTAAAAGCGCATTTTAGCGTGATAATAAAGCAGGACGTGGCCACGTGTCGTGCTTCCATTGGTCCTCCCATCTGAAAAAAATGAAATTTGTGAAATTTTGAAAAATGTATCAGAAAATTTCATTATCTTCCACTTTCCCCCCAAACATTTCATTTCAGTTTCGGCTTTTTCTCATTTCTCCCAAACACACACACAATCAAGCCGCAACTCGGTGCCGGAAAACGCAGAGAACCGCGAGAAAGAGGTACTCGCATTTTCCTTTTTCTCTCTAATTTTTTTTATTTTTTAATTTTTTACTCGCGAACTTTATTAGATGCCCTTTTTCATGCTAGGGTTTTTAGGGTTTCTGTTTTTCACTGCTTCACACTTTCTGTAAGTAAAACCCACATACGCAGCGACGCACTTCCAATTTTATCTGTGGGTTTTCGTATATTGTACTCCTTTCGAGCTGTTGAGGTTTTATTCGCCAGTAATTTAATGAAAATGTGGATTTTGTTTTGGCTGTTTCCCGTAAAGATTCGATTTTTCCCGTGGGTCTCTTGTATTTTGATGCTTATACTTCGTTTAGATCTAGATTTAGTGAGGCGAAGTTTAATTGAAAAGTGAAATGAACGATTGTTTGATTTCCTTACAGTTTTTCCTATTGGATTTTTTTGGGAAATCTGGGCAAGTAATATGATGAAAGAAGTAGAATATATGAATGGATTATTAAATGCTAGTCTGAATTGAAATTTGCTGTTTATTTTACTCAATGGGTTGTTTTAATTTGTCGTATGCCCTTCAATTTTAGGCCCCCTAGATATTTTAACACGGTTGCCCCTTTTGCTTGAAGAAAAAGAGCACGTCGTTTGGGCATATGCATACTTTGTATTTCATATCTATAAAGTATTATCAATGCCTATTGTGTTTTCCCGGACCCTACTAAAAAATATTACAACTCAAAATAACATGTCAAATGGCAAAAAAGTAAAAACTTCAAGATATTTTAACTGATTAAAAATGTACGAATGGAAGGAGTTAAAGAGTTCAATCTCAAGTTATTAACTGTAGGATGATTGTAATAACTATGAATAAATCATCCTCGGATGTTAAACACTTCGCCTTTTCTTCTTTCTATGACTCTGTTTAGCCTGGTTCACTATGATGGTTCATTATGAATAAGGATCTTACGTAAAAATATATATATTTGCTGCATTCGTTATGTTTCAGACAATGTATCTCTAAATCACTTGAATTTCTTTTTTATGCTGCTTTTGATCCTACATTAGGCTTATTGGTTTGTCTTGTGTACTAGCCGTGCAATTAACATGTCACAAGGACTTCACATTTTACATTTCTCGATCGTAGGTTCGTTCGAGATGGACACGAAAACACCAAACGGAGAACGCCGCCACATCACCATCAAGCTGTGGCCTCCTAGCCAGAACACAAGGCAGATGCTAGTCGAGCGAATGACAAACAATCTCTCAACACCAACAATCTTCACCCGCAAGTACGGCAGTCTCACTAACTCTGAGGGCTCAAAACATGCCGGACAAATCGAGGAAGCAGCATTCGCTACTGCAAATCAACACTACGAACAAGAGCCCGATGGTGATGGCAGTTCTGCTGTGCAATTGTATGCCAGAGAATGCAGTAAGCTAATATTGGAGGTTCTCAAAGGAGGTGGCATAAAAACAGAGGAAAAAGAGACGCTCGAAGTTGCCGAGGCCCTTTTCGATATCTCAAAGGGACAGCGTGCATTTATCGAAGAAGACGAAGCACGAACGCTTTTGAGTCCCTTAAAAGAGCTCGGAAATTCTTACACTAAGATTTGTTTTAGCAATCGGAGCTTTGGTCTTGGTGCAGCTCATGTGGCGGGACCCATTTTAGCTTCGATCAAGAACCAGCTGAAGGAAGTGGATTTATCGGATTTTGTTGCGGGTCGGCCTGAGGCTGAAGCTCTTGATGTAATGAACATATTCTCCGAAGCTCTAGAAGGTTCTAAATTGACTTGTCTGAACTTATCCGACAATGCCTTGGGCGAGAAGGGAGTTCGAGCTTTTGGGAAGCTATTGAAATCTCAAAACAGTTTGGAGGAACTGTATCTGATGAACGATGGTATATCGAAGGAAGCTGCTCAAGCTGTTTGTGAACTCGTCACTTTCACTGATAAACTCAGAGTTCTTCACTTCCACAACAATATGACAGGCGATGAAGGTGCTATTGCAATTTCCGAGATTCTTAACCGTTGCCCTTTGCTAGAGGACTTCCGATGCTCGTCCACCCGGGTTGGTTCTGAAGGTGGGGTTGCATTGACTGAGGCACTCGCGCAATGCAAGAACCTGAAAAAACTCGATCTTCGAGACAACATGTTTGGCGTAGAAGCCGGTCTGAAGCTGAGCGAGGCTCTATACAAACACGCGTACATAACCGAGATTTATTTGAGTTACCTCAACCTCGAAGACGATGGTGCAATTGCAATAGCTAATGCGCTCAAAGATACGGCGCCTTCGCTCGAGGTTTTGGAAATGGCTGGGAATGATATAACTGCGGAAGCTGCCCCTGTTTTGGCTGAATGCATAGCTACAAAGAAGTCTCTTGTGAAGTTGAACTTGTCGGAGAATGATTTGAAGGATGTCGGCGCACTTCAGATAAGCAAAGTATTGGGAGAAGGGCATAACAAATTGAAGGAAGTCGATATGAGCCAGAATTCTTTGAGGGATTCGGCTAAGTTTTTGGCAAAGGCATTGATTCGTTTGAGTGGGTTCGAATTTCTGAATGTGAACGGGAACTTTATTTCTGATGATGGTATTAAAGAGTTGAAGGGAGTTTTCGAGGGATGCCTCCATAAACTCGGGCCGTTGGATGAGAATGACGTGGACGGTGAGGATGAAGATGACGATGATGAAGGTAGCGAGCACGATGAATTGGAAGCCAAACTCAAGAAACTCGATGTCAATGGAGATGAAGAAGAAGAAGAAGACTAAAAGATCTTTAGTCGGAGTAGCGAATCGGTAGTTTTAGTTTGATGGGACATTTTTACCCTTAATCCGCTTAAGCTTTTATTTTAGCACCATTTATGAGAGATGAAGCTACTTTCTGAGAATTCTATGTTTTGAACTGGCAATGTGGACTTGGTGAGTTTTGGTACCCTGTTTTTGGGACCATGGTAGTATTATTTATCCTTTATGTGTTTTTTCAGTAGTGTTTAATTGCCCTTGCAAATTGATGATGTTGAATTTCAATTGACTAAAAAAATGTTTCTAAAAATCATCGAAATATCCAAATATTTTTTTTTTATATAAATATTTTTTAGCACCCAAATACAGTGTAGAAGATGTTTATTTATAAGTAGTGAAGTAATAGTTCATCTAGAATTTGATTTATTAATTTTTGAACAATCAAGAAAAATCAAAGAAATTGTATACTATAGTACACAGTTTTTGCTAAAAATCTTCGAAATGTCCAAATATTATTTTTAATCTTTTTTTTTTTAACAGAAATACAACTGCAAAATATGTATTATGAAATAGGGTATTGCTAGACATAACCAGGTATCGAGCCCTCCGTTTCACGGTAAAAAAAAGGGTCAAATGTCGGATATCCCGGACATTTTCGATGGTTCCGGACAGTTTGAATCATTTTTATATCAAATCTAAACAAAAATAAAGCCAACAACTTCCATTTACCAAGTGTATCTAATACAGCTATACTTCTTCCAAAGTTCTAATTCCTTCACAAAATAAATAAAAATAGAAAAAAATAAAAATAAAAGTACAATCTTTTTCTTCTTCTTCTTCTTCTTGTTTCCCATAATG
The DNA here is from genome assembly GCF_000504015.1 of Erythranthe guttata. The sequence goes on from NW_012192978.1 coordinate 618,688, forward strand.
CAATAATAATAATAATCAGGTCAAACTAGACCTCTTCCTCTTATGTGTTTTCCATGTCAAACCACTGAATCCACTACCCAATCCCACCCCACCTTTTCTCGAACTCTCGCCTTCCCTCCGTTGAGAGCTCTGACCGTACACTTCGTCTTCACTCCCTTCCGACACCGTTTCACTCTTCAAATCCGCCACTTTCTTCTCCTCAACAACACTATTACTAATATTATTATTATTATTATTATTACCGATAACAACATTAATATTACTCTTCTTGGGTGTTTCGTTATCCAACACCTGCAAACTCTGACTCTCTCTCCTCTTCTTGCCACCTGTACCCCTGTTCGAAAAAACCTCGTCTCCACTCCCTACAGCCTTCCTCCACTGCGAATCACTAATCGCGTCGTCCCTAACAACCTCCTTTCTAAGCCTCTTACCCGTGACAGGTGTGTCAAAGTCTAGAGAGCCTTTGTTCTTGCCTGCATTTATATCGGACACAGCGTAAACCCATTCTGGTACTTCGTGTTCTTCCATTAAACGGGATCTGTAATTCTCCCTCAATCTCCTCTCTTCGTCCATTTTCTCGAACATCCAAAACTCCTCGTCCGATCGAGCTGCCAAACGGTTGATTTGTCTCTCGCTCGGTACATCTGTTCCGAGTGCACTTGTTCCTCTACGCATGATTTCAACCAGCATTTCCTTTCTGTCTTGAGCTGTGTATGTAATGTAAAATGATTAGTGTTGAAATTCGATGACAGAAGTATAATGTAATTAGGGTTTACTGTGTTTACTCTAATTGTTAAAGAACTCCCCATGTTGTTAGTATTAGTATTAGCAAATTGGGGGTTTGTGTACTAAAAAAGGGGTGGGGTGGGGGGTTGTTACTATTTTATAACGCAGGGAGTTTTTTAGCGATTCGATATAACAAGGGGTGCTGAATGCAATAAACTCAATGTAATTAATAAGCCGCACTTGATTGCAGTCAAACTAGACAAACAGCAAACCTACTTTATGTAGTCATCTAAATTACTGCTGTTAAACAATTCAAACCTTATCTTACTATTCGAGTTCAATATTTACTCGTTTCGAACCAAATCTGTAAGGAAATCTTAAATATATATAAAAAAAACTCTACTTAATTGGTAGATTTTTGGTTCGGTTCTTACATTTTATATTCAAGAATCCTTGTTATCTTTTGAGAAAAAATCTGAACTTAACTTATAGATAATTAAATATAATGAAATAATTTAATTTGTCGAAGTTTTGCATTTCTTAAAAACAGGAGAAGTAATTTTTTTTACTGTAAACGACAAACCTGTGGAAGTAGTATTGAACAATCCAGCCTGGATGACCTTGGCATCAATACCCATTTTCTGCTTAGCTCTTTCCAGGATAACCTCTTCGATAGATCCAACACTGACGAGCACAAAAACTCTGACCTCCTTCTTCTGCCCAATTCGGTGGGCCCGATCCTCCGCCTGCTGGTCCATCTGAGGGTTCCAATCACTGTCGAAAATTATCACAGTGTCTGCAGTTTGCAGATTCAGACCAAGTCCTCCTGCGCGAGTGCTTAGAAGAAATATGAAGTAAGGCGAATCTGGAGCATTAAATTGCTTAAGCAATTCCCCTCTGTCACCAGTGCTGGTAGTGCCATCGAGTCTAAGAAACTGATAGCCTTTTAATGAAAGATAATCTCCAAGAATCGTCATAAGTTTGGTCATTTGGGAGAAGAGAAGAATTCTATGTCCAGCTCTGTGAAGTTTGGGGAGTAACCGATCAAGAAGTTCAAATTTTCCCGATGACCTCACTATATCCTCGTTTCGCTGCGTAAAATAGTCAGTTAGAAATAGGTATGGGTGGTTACAGCATTTACGGAGCTGCATTGTCAGGTTCTGGAGGCTTTTGGATTTGCCACTACCTGCAAGATCATATTATATGAAAAAACTTATCCCAATAAGGAAAATTCTGTATTTTCTCAATATGAAATTTTCTGAGAAATTCTCACCGTGAGCCAAACCAACCCTCCCCATTTCGGTCACTTGGCGGTAATAAACTTTCTGCCATGCAGACATGTCGCATTTAAGTATGACCTGTGTTTTCCCAGGTAGGAACTTCTCAACCTCGTCCTTCTTCCTCCTTAATATAAACGGTCTGATGACCTGAGAAAATATTGCAAATATTGCCAAATTGGAGATTAACAAACTTATGAATTAGAAGGTTTGGAGAAGTGTACACACACAAAGAAAGCAAAGATATATACATGGTGCAAGCGGCGAATGACTAGCAGCTGTTCTTCATCTGTTAAAGAGACATCGCATTTGTCGGCAAAGGGAGCATTAAACCACTCCTCAAAGTTTGCAACCGAATTGAATATGTTGGGAAGGAGAAAATTCAGTAGGGACCATAGCTCCTGTAAGCTATTCTGGATAGGTGTACCAGTCAAAAGAAGCCTCCGCCTAATGCGATAACTGTCAAAAGTTCAAAACATATTCTAATTAGAAACACAAAATAGGCACTTAGAATGAGAACTAATACGAGAAAATCCATAAGTGACAGCTTTAAATAGATGCCAAAAAAAATGACTAGAATACCCTGAAACGAGAGTCCGTGCAAGAACGCAGTCGAAATTTTTTAGTCGATGCCCTTCATCGACGATTAGGTAGTTCCAGTTAATTTTCCTCAGGAATGCTTTGTCTCTAATAATAAGATCATAATGGGTAATTAAAACATTGAACTTTCCTTCGCCAGAGTACTCTTCTTTCATGGCCTTCCTTTCATCTAGGCGCCCATCATAAAGAACAGCAGAGATGCTGAACAGTCGAGAAAGTTCATTAGTGCTGAAACATTAATTCACAAACAACTAATAGCTTAGGAAAGATCTCATTGAATAAATTACCTAGGAGCCCAAGTCATAAATTCGTTAACCCAATTTGGCAGGACTGCTTTTGGGGCGACAATCAAGTGGGGCCCAGTCACACCCTTGTTTTCTATGAGATAAGCAATCAAAGCGATGGTCTGAATAGTTTTCCCCAACCCCATTTCATCAGCTAAAATTCCGTTTAGGTTGTTATTGAATAGTGACAGCATCCATTGAAGCCCCTCTATTTGGTATTGTCTTAATTCTCCACCCTGAAGCATGCTCGGTTGCTCGCTCACCTACAAACAGGTCTTGTCAGCTTAGATCAGCATTTATAAATAACAGAAGAGCTAGTAACTAGAAATTACAAATTCTTTAAAAAATCATATCATAGCAGAAGCGAAAATATGGAAAAAAAATATTGTCCAACAATCCTTTTAGGATTAGTAAGAAAAGAAGACAGTTGTTAACTTCCCCAATTTTTTCGAGTTTATTATGAAGGGAATCATATAACACATGTATACCAAGAAGGATGAGTGAAGAAAAAACAACATAAAAAGAGAGGAGAGAATCATTTCTCTAAAATCGACACAAAATCTCTAGTTACGGAAAAACTTGTCAGAATTAGATCATATAATAATACCTTCTCCTGGATAGAATGTACAGCAGAATTATACTTCCGTTGTCCTTCTAGTAAATCTCCCGTCTTTGCTTTATCTTCAGATTCATCATTAACCTTTTCGTCTTCTTCTGGAAGTGATTGTGCTGGTGTATCAGTTAACTCAGGCAACTCAGATTCCGGAACATGCTCAGGTTCGATGATGTCATGCCCGGCATCTTTCTGACGTTGTACAGCAGCTCCCAGCCGAACTAAGAGATCATTAGTTTTTCCTAGGAGCATTGTCAATCTTTCGTTCTTGCTCTCCTCAACCATTTTCATATATGCTTCTTGATCATCGGATTTAAGAGCTTGGAACCTTAATTTTTCAGCTCGTGTAGCTCGTTGCCTCAGCCTTCCATGCCAAGCCTGCTCAAACCACAAGATTGTTTTGACTACAATATACAAGATTTCTTGCAATTCCCATTTGTCGAAAATGTGATTTTCAACAAATTTTATTTATTTATTTATGGTCACCATTCTTGTTTTCAGAACTTATATTGTTTAATTGGCAAAATAATATTAGCTTTAAATACTGTCTGCATTAATTGAGATACCTTCATACATATAACATTTGCTTGTTTCATGCCATACTACTACTCTAAAGAAAGACAAAAAAGTAAATTGTAGAAAATAGCCATGCCTGAACACCATCATTTCTCTGTTTTCGTCGTTTCTGGGAAGCTTGTCCTTGCATTTGGAGTTCACGTACAGCATCAAGTAAGTCATTAAAGAATTTCTTTTTCCTAGTTTCTATACGGTTCTTTTCTTCTTCCTCGAATCTCGACAACCTCTGCAGCAAATCAAATCATGACTTGTGTGACTCGATTGAAATAGAAACTTTTGACGCATTATATATATTCTTTGAAGTCCAGTCGTGAAACTTAAAAATTGTTAAAAATTCAAAAAGACCAACTCTAACCTCAGCATCTCGTTTCTTCCTCAGCGGATCATCAGCATCCGTGGCAAAAGCATCTCCAATACCATATAAAGGGCGACGTAATCGCATCATGCCCCAATCAAAAAGCTGTTTTTCCGGATTTGCACAGTGCAGACGAAGCCAATATTCAGAACCCACTTCACAGCGCACTTTGCGCTGGAGCTCAGCTAACTGATCGTAACAATAATTCATAGTCAATTAAGAACTGGAACCATCATAATCTGATGCTTAAATTTAGGCACAGAGAACAGCATAAGAGCTTCTTGCTTTCATGGATGGGAAAAAAATGAACAACTTCAAATGACAGCAGTGAAATTGGAAACTTGACACAAATTTGGCTACACTTGGACCCCGCCACACCCCCACCCCAAAAAATGAAAAAAAAAAATCCAAAATCCCGTTTCAGGAAAATTCAGTAGGAAATACAGGATAACTGGATAATACATGAGGAGAACATGATATACCGGTATCTTTTCAGGCAGCTCACTACTACCAGCAGAACATAATTTTTCAGAGGAGTTATAAAAACATGACGAATTTACCCCACATGATCCAGAGAGCCTTTTCCTTCTAAGTGTCATGATTCTTTCAACCTAGAGTCAAATGATATCGTTGTTACTAAGCAAATAAACTATACCTTAAGTCCATAGAGTTCGAGCAAGCATCTTGACTGCAGCTCCTCGCCTCCGCTTGTGGGCAACCCTGTTCACAAAACCAAATAAGCATAGAACATCAATGGCAAGCACATATTGCATGTGACAGGCGAAGAATTTTAAGAAATAAACGAAGAAAAATCAGTCATCGACCCATTACACGCACATGTTGACAGTGTTTTTGGCTTGTGGGGATCTACTTGGAGTTGGTTTTGCAAACCCGTGTTTAGTTTTTTTGTATAAATAAGTTACAAAAGAGGATTTGTACACCGGGCGATTTTTATGCAATTATTGACAAGTTCTTTGGACCCTTGCAAAATACAGGATCTATTTGGATTTGGAATTAAAAGATTCTTAATTTAACTGAAAACTGACTTCCAGCTTTCGTTCGCCACAAACGAGATGGACGTGAAATCCACCACAACGACTCAAAAATGGATTAAATTGAGAGACACAGCTTTGAAATCTATTGCTCATTGGATAATGGGTTTGAAATCTTTTGCTTAAATCCAACCATCCAAATGCAACCTAAGTTCTTACTACAGAGTTATGCAATATAGTTGAACTATTTACATATACGGAATAATTTAACTTTGTAGTTACCCTCAAGTTCGGTCAATCGATGCTGAAGTCGGCTCTGATGCCTATTCCCCTTTAAGTCTGTCAATCTAGAACCAGGCAAACAACTCGATCTCTGCTTCGACACTGCATCCTCAAAGTCCGACATTAACTCATCGTAACTCGAAACACCAAATTCACCCTGCACCATTATTAGTGGATCAACATCAATATCTCGTCAAAGTAAAAGTAAATCCCATCACTCGAAGCCTAAAACTGCAATCAAGTAATCAAGATTTACGAGATATAAAAACTACTAAAAACGCAACCCCGGTAACTCCAATCAACAAACCTAAACGAACCAAATTATCGAAAAGCCGAACAAAAACTATAATGGAAACTAATAGAAATAATGCCAACAAATCAAACAATAAAATAGGGAAAAAAATAACAATCCAAAACCTCAAGTCTCACGCATCGTCCTAAATTAGAGAAAAAAACAAAGGAACAACAAAAATCACTAACCGTCCGCGGCGGCGGTGAAGCCGCCCCATTGCTGACGTCACCCTCGGCTTCAAATTGAACATCGGCGTCCTGGCAAATGGAGGAAACGGCGTCGTAAACGTGTTGGGGCAGAGGCAAATTGCGGGAGAGAAAATTGAGGGCACAAATCAAGGTTTTGGCGCTGTGGAGCGGGGGTTCGGAGTTCGGGTCGGGTTCGGGCGAGGTGAGGGCGAGTTGCTGGGAAGCAGAAGGCTGTGGCTCCGCCACCTGTGCAGCCATGGCGGGAATTGAGGGCCAGAATACGGCGTCGTGCTGGGGTTTTTTTGAAAATTATTGCGAGCTTTTTCTCTCTTAACGGGTTTAGTTTTTTTTTTTCTTTTACGGATCCAAACCCCCAAATTTGCGTAAATAGAGAAAAAAGGAAATTAAAATTTAAAAGATTTTGTTTTTCGCTTTGTGGATTTAATTTTCTTTTTTTCAGTATTATACTTTTTGGCTGTTTGATTGAGGGGTTAGGGTTATCTGTTGATGGAATTGGGTATGTGTGTGAAATTACGGCTATGTCCTTCGCCACAGTGTGCTGTTGTTCGCTAATTCGTTTAATGTACAGGAGATAAAAGGGAAAATTACGGAAAACCCCCTAAACTTACCAAAATAACGAAAACACCCCATCTATCCATAATTACTAAAAACCCCCTCTAACTAACAACTGGATAATGTGTAAAGTCCATTATACCATTCGGTTACATACGTGAAAAATAAAAGAAAACGTTTTAAATATGTAAAGTCTACATCGGGATCTCGAGCAAGGCCATGAATCTTATGAACAACTTCATTAATGGTATCTTCGAGAAATTGATGTAGGAGGTAGACGAGACATTTTTTTTTGCGAATATTGCCTCGAATCAAGAAGATTTTATGAAAAGTCACACTATAGGAAAGTTTATGTAAACATAAACAAACGTCATTGGAATTTTAGTAATTACAAACGTCGAGTATTTATCCTAGTTAAAATAATTGAAATTTTTAATAAACCTTTTTTTTTAGTGATCATTTATTTTATAGCCCATTTATGATATATGGGCCTTAGAACTAAAGCCCGATTATCATAATTGTAGCCCGTATTACATATAATTAAAGCCCATTTCCTTGCAACCCAATTTTCACAAGTATAACCATTTCATCATATGTTTCACCGGCCATCTCTCTTGAATTAATATATAGTATATTCTATTTATGTCTATATATAAACCTTATAAATTCAATTATTTTAAAAGAATTTAGTCCTCACTGCAAGAAAAAATAGCATTAATATTCAAATTTATTCTTTGTTATTGGATTAATAAAGTTGTTTCAGATTGTTTGGTCGATGTAAGTGCAATCTGAACTGAACCACGTTAATTCTTAAGTCAAGTAGACTGTTATGTAAATATTAATTGCGCATGCGCACACACTTACATATTTATATATCATATTTTTTTCGCTTCTACTTCCATTTTATGCCACTAATTAATTTTTTCGTTATGTCCCCTTTTCAAAATTCAACTATTCATTTTTCAATTTTATTATTTTTCGGATAATGTAGCATGATCATGCCCTCTAAAATTTACTTCTATATGATCCACACTGCAAATACGAAAATCGTGGATCCGTCTCTACAAAAACCCGAACGAAAGAAAATTGGAAAAAAAAAAAAAAAAAAAAAAACTCTGATATATGTAATATGCTATATATAAAAATATAGGCTATATATAGCACATAGCCGCAATTTGCTTCCAAACACGACTTAGTATAAAATGGACACAGAATATCTGCACTAGGAACACTGTCTGAACAATTCTGATGTCAACAAATTAATTTTCAATGTTTTCCGGTGAAGGATAGAAAAATTAAATTAAATTAAATTACTAAAATATCTATTCATTTATCAAGAAAACAAAATTTATTGGTATTTGCAATCTGCAAAACAGAATTTCAATTTAACTAACTTTAGAATATGGATATGAACAAACAATACTTTTTTTTTATTATATATATTAATATTATATTATAATATGATATTATATTTACTGTTTTAACTAATTAAGTCTTGAGCTTAATTTGAATAATAGCCTGTAATTATACATAAATTAATAAAGTGTTTTTTTCTAAATATATTAAATGAATTAATAAATTCGATTTAGAAATTTGGCAACAATAGTAAAATTGAGAGTTGCTATTCTTGGAAATTAGGTTGTACATTTTGATGTTTCAAGATTCTGTTTGTCTCTTTGCTTTCGGTTAATTTTACTAATACTACTATTAAATAATAATGATGAGAATTAATCATGATTAATATTCCCTGATTGAGTTTCGATCTGTACACTAATTGTGTCTTTCTGGAAAGCTAAAACCTAGTACCTCAAATATTAACTAATATAAATTAATTTTCTCAAAAAAAAAAAAAAACTAATATTAATTAATTAGTTTCATGGGCTGGAGAATTAGTACCAAGTGTTTGCAAACGTTTTTCAAAAGTGATTATAAGCTTTTTAATGTTTTAAGAAAAACTGATTTTGAACAAAAAAAAGTTTATAACCACTTTGGAAATTAAAAGCATTTGCAAAGACCACCTAAATCTTTTCACAATTTATCATCGAGATAGAAAATTTTGAAATATATCGATCGAACCTAAGAATCTAATTTGTGGTTGCAACGATTATTCGATATACTGTAGAAAAAAATTAATATTGACTGATTTATTACAATAATTTTCATATTTTTATTTAAAAAACATATTTGACGAGCCTAAATAAGTACACATATATAATTCATTATTAAAAGAATTAATCCATGATTAAATACACTGTTCACTCATTTACTACAAAACTTTGCTACAGCATGGGAGGATTACGTCATAATTAAACACTAATAATAAATTCATATTAAAAAATAAATAAAAATATTCGACGGTGATGCATATAATATAGCCCACCGTAGACTTTTCCTATTTAAAATAAAATAAAATAAATAAATGTGAATAGTGGTCAAAAAGATATGCTCAGCCATGCATGAACTGGATTCTGTTGTCTTTGTTAATCACCCTAAATAAAATATTAATTTATTTTTTTTAGGAAAAATAAAATATAATTAAAAAAATAAAAAAATAAAAAAATCTCCAAAGTGCCAACTTTTTAAGCCCAATCAAGGACACAAAGAGACGATGACGCATTGTGATTTAAATATTCTGCGGGAGTCGTCTTACTTTAATTTAAAAGTTTAATTTATATGAATTAAATAAATTAAAATGGATCCTGATGCAAAAATTGTTCATATATATCCAAATAGAGTTTGGCACAGGCTATTAAATAATAATAATTAATTAATTAGGAATCATGTGAATATCTGCCAAAGTTGAGGTGAATGTTTATTCTCATTCCTTAACATACTATGTATGCTCTCTTGTTGGAACGGAATTTTCGATTCCCGCCGGTTTTGATTCGTAAAGTTTCGATTTTGGAATAATTTTTTTTGTTTCGATTTTCCAAAATTTTCGAATATTTTGGATTGGACTTTGGAATTATATAAAAAAAGATTTGGAATTTTCTATTTCCGATTCGAATCAATTTCCAAAATTAATTTCAGAAAATTTCCTTTTTCCCCCCAAAAAATACACCGATAAATAGTATATGAATATGTATATGTATATATAATATATTAGATCTTATTTATGTTACTTAGTGTAAAATAAATTAAATATTTAATCATATTTTTACCTTATGGACCATGTTGAAGAGTTAAAGTCTTTAATTTGTTATTAATCGCGTAAAAGAAATCCTAGTTTCATCCTTTCGCTATTTCTCATGTAAAAGAAAGTCCTAGTTTCGACTTTATTATTTCGAGTTGTGGCATCAGAAAATAGGTGCCGTGTGCAATTGGAATAGTTATAGTAATTTTTAGAAAATATTAAAATTTATCATATATTAGCTTTAGTTTTATGATTTTATGAAAGTGGATTCCTCATTTTTTTAAAATTAAAAAAGTTTTCGATTTTTTTTAAAGTTAAACTTAAGTGATTTTCGAAATTTCCGAAATTCCAAAGTTCCCATGACTTTTGGAATTGGAATGACTTTCTCGATTTTGAAAATTTTAGGATTGGAATTGGAACTAGTTTTGTATTTCAGAAACAAAATGATTTTTTTTTTCTTTCAAAAATGTTAATTTCGTTCAGTTTCATCCCGACTTTAATTTCAGCCCTAGTTCTCGACACTCAACCCGGGTTTTTTGATATATATTTAATTCTCATTTATTTTCGTTGTTCGTAAATGATTATTAAAAGCATGACGTAGTCATCGATCTTTACGCAGTGTTTAATTAGAAAAAAAATTAAGATATAATTAAGCAAAAAGACAGATGGTATATGATGCTAATTAGTTGTCCTCTAGCTCTAAGTGGGGTGACCTAATATATGCTTAGTCGTGCTAATGGCAGAAGCTTTCTTTTTTGTACTTTGCATAATTAATTAAATTGAACTAAAAGCGTGCTCGTTTAGAGTTGCCAAGGGTTAAGTCTTGTTATTTATTTCTAAACTTAATTAATGGAATGTAATTAGGACCACATTAATTTTCTCATTAAAATTGTACCATACAATTAGCTTTTCATAAGCTTTTTCAGAAAAAAAGCACTTTCACTCTCATTAAACTTTTTTTTGGGTTAAAAAATTTGCTCCGGGTTAACTAATCATCAATTGTTAAGTATAATTTTAGTATTTTATCTTAACTCTTAATTAAGTGAATGTTGTTGCATAGTTACATAAATGTTAATTGAAAAAAAATAAGTTTGATAAAAATTTACATATTATTAGTTTGCATATAAATTCACACATTTATGGTAGAATATAACTCAATTAAATTTACCAAAATTGGTTATTTAATCAAATTTACGATTGACCTAATATAAATAAATAATTAGGTGTAACATATAACTCCTCGTATTTAGGGGTGTAAATGAGCCGAGCTGGCTCGTGAGCTCGGTGAGCCGACTCGACAAAAGTTCGGACTCGAACTCGGATTTTTTGAGCTCGAACTTTCTGACAAGTTTATTAAACCACTCACATTTTTAGTTTATTTTGAGCTCGCAAGTTTATTTTTTAATATTTTTTTTTTGAATAACTAATATAAAATAATAAAGTCATATAAATAATTAAAAGAATAAATTACAGCTCACTTTTTTATTTTAATTTTTTTATTATAATTTTTAATAATAAATTTCTAATAATATTAATAAAAAATAATAAATAAATAAATAAAATACACAATGGCTCATGCTCGAGCTCGACAAGCTCGACTCCTCAAGCTCGAGTTCAGAAAAACAATACTCAAAGAGCTCAAGCTCGTCAAAATGAATACGAACTCGAGCTCGCCAAAAGCAACCAAGCTCGGACTCGTTTACTCCCCTACCCGTAAGATCCTTCTTCAACTTGCATAGTGGAACCAAATTTATGCTTTTTTCAAAGCACTAATAAATAGAATATTACTATATATATTACGTCACTCTGCAATATTGGATATTTGGATAATTGTATATGTCGTCGTTGAGCTGTATAAATTGATTGGAAATCTGCGCAACGGATAATTCACGTCAGACTATACACAAATTTCAAATCATTTTCCTTTATTTCAAAATTCCCTATTTTCTATTTTTCCCTCAAAAATAAAAAAAATTAGATTCATGATATGCATGAAGTAGGGACGCCTCACCATTTATTTTATTTTATTAATTAATTGTTATTTACGTGATATTATTTATATAAAAAAGGTAATATATATAGGAAAAAAAAATCAGTACAAATTTGAGGTCCAATTTTTTTTAGGGTCAGGTCACACAATTTATAGTTGTCTACTCACATGGATTCTACTACATATATAAGTGGGTGCATCATAGAAAAGTTTATTTCATAAAAGATTAAAATAAGTGGTTTTGTTTTTCATAGGTTAACACTTAGCCGACAAATGAAAAAGGTTTTTGTGTTAGTGGATGATGATGATTTCATTAATTAATTAGTTAATTAATTAATTAATTAAATTAAATTAGGGTTTCTTGTGGTCTATTCTTGTATGGGAAAATTGCTTTTCTATGTTGATTGTCCGTACGAAAACACATATTTGACGTCACAATGGTGGAACAAAATAACGAATCATCTAAAACCCTTTACCTACTTGCTCGAATATATCGAAAAGTGCCCCGTCTGATGACCTAAATTCGATTCGTCTGTTAATACTTTTTCACAATTTTTTAATAAATATTTTACATCTCTCGTATAATTTACAAGCACGTATATGATTACGAGGAGTATGAACAGACCTAGAAGTTCATGAGTTTGAATTCGTACAAAAAAATAAATTTTCTTGGATGATATTAAAATTCAAAATTAATCAAAAAAAGAAGAAAAATAAATTGGACAAATTAAGTGAAGATTGTGTGGCCCAAAATTATTTTGGTTAAGTTAGGACATTTGGATTAAAAAAAAAAAAAAAAAAACTTAATTCTTGATTATAACACTTCTTTCATCACATTTGATCTTTTGGTAAGATTCATACCAAAATAATGTTAAATAAACAAGTTATTCGATTTTTATCAATTCGTTCACACCCCATGGATGCATCCCTATCCATTAAGAGACTGTTTGACTAAGTTTATAAATTGTTAAAAACAGTTTATAAGATGTTTGAGAGCTTATAAGCTCTTTAAGAATAATTGATAGTAACTTTTTAAAAAAGATCTTAAAATTTTTAAAAATAAACAGTTGTAGAGCTTTTAAGATGCATAAAAATAATTTATAGGTTCATCATCCAAACACTTCAAAAAATAATTTCAAAATAAGACGTAATAACTAATTAGCTCTTAAAATAGCTTATCAGGTGTAAGAGCTTATCCGTTTAAAAACCGTTTTTCGTGAATTGACATAAATACCCTCACCTATGCCATTAAACTATACTATCAACCTGCGTTACGTATGGCTAGTTCGGTCAATTCAACGCGGATTGAGAGCTGGTATACATGATGTCTATTTCGGTAATTTCACCACACAAAATTTTCAAACCTTGTGGGCTTGTGTGGTGTCGGTCTGCTTCCTTAAATATTGCCATCCAATATGGATTTTGACTTTCAATACACATACTATTTAAATGAAACCACTATTTAAAATACTTTTTATTAAACAATTATAAGAAAAATAAAAATAAATCTCTTATTATCTACATCAAAAGAAAATTAATTTTATTTTCACCTTATTTATGTGGTTATTAATTGGCTTTTCTTTTCCACATGGAAGAAAAAAAACTATAATGAAACGTCAAAGCTGTTATTTTCATTGGATTGCAATTTATATTCCATCTGTCGCCCTTTGTACTACATACATGTATTTATGTATATATATATACACACACATATATGGTATATGTAAGGACATCAATTTGGTGGTGAATAAATTTCATTTAAAAGCTATTTAATTTCTCCCCTAAATCAAAAAATGTTATGCAATATTATGTAACGGTCAATTACGGCCACCCCTTAATGTAAGGTTAAATTACGGAAAAAAAAACTTTTCGTTTGGGTAATTACAATTACCCTCATCAACTATGAATCTTTTTACACGTTCAACTTTGCGGTGTTAAATTTAGTGGAATCTTTTAGTTCGTACATTCAAGCTGCACATTTAGAAACAAGATGATCATAAGACATGTCTCTTTAAAAATTGCACTTTTGCACAAAACGAGTACAAAGTAGAGAACATTTCTCGAAATCTAGAAAATTCTGTTGAATTTGAAACAAGATGATCATAAGACGTGTCTATTGGCTTGTAAATATCAGATCGTGGTGCATCATAAACTGCACTTTTGCACAAAACGAGTACAAACTAGAGAAAATTCCACCGAAATCTAGAAGAAGATTCCGTTGAATCTGACACAGTAAGAGTGGACATGAACGAAAATTTATAGTTGAGGTCTGATTGTAATTGTCTAAATATGATGGGTTTTTTTGTAATTTGATATTACCTTAGAATTGGCGGTAATTTAACCTATTATGAAAATTAAAGGAAAAAAAAAAGGAAAAAGCCAAATGTTTTTTGTGTGTGGGAGATTAATAGTTAGTATAATTCAAGTGGTGCAAAAAAGCAAACTCTTTTCCCACACACACTAAAACACACACACAGATACACACACAGATACACACACGATCTGAAGAGCACTTTTGGGCAATACAAATTGAGACCCATCTCCTCACTTATCCCTCGTTCAATCCTCTCTCCACTTCTCTCTCTCTCTCTTACTTTCTCTCTCTAGAAATTCAAGACAAAGCAAAGAACTATACACGTACAAAAATTAATCCTCAAAAAACCATGTCAACTATTACTTGCCAAAAGATTGTTTCTTGTAATTTCGAAGCCCAGCTCACAGAAACAACCACCACCCTAAAACTCAAAGTGGCGGCGCCGCCGCCGCCACCGCCGCCAGCGAATATTGATTTCTGCAACTGGGGTTTTCTCCAAACAGCCCCTAATGATTATAAAGAGAGCTGCTGCTACACACACCCTTTGTCGAAGAAGTCGTCGTTTTCGCTGGAACTGTGCACGGAGAATTTAGGGAGCGAAACGGGGACTGATATAATCACCGACGGTAGCAGCATTTTCCTGTCACCGTCAAGCACGACAGAAATCATTAGTCCGATTTTTTCCGACAAAAGCGGCGGCGTGTCAGATGATGATTGCTGCAGACGGACGACGACGGCGGTTGTTGTGAAGAAAGCGAGTTTCCGGGAAACGAGGAATTTCCCACCGCCGCTGTCGACGATGAGCTCGATGCAAGTGCGCCGCCGCAGATCAGACGGCGGGAGGCTGATCATTGAGGCGGTGGAGGCGCCGTTCAGGAACTCTTATCTGCAGGCGGAGAGGAGTGACGGCAGACTCCGTCTTTGCTTCTTGACTGCAGGCCCCGATCACAGGGTGGCGGAGACAACAACAACCACCACCACCACCACCACCTCCGCCGCCGCCGGAGAAGAAGAGCAAGAGGAAGAAAAAAGAAACGGCTGCGGCGGAGAAACGGCGGCGGCGGCGGCGGTGGAAGAGGAGGCGGTGGTAAGTAAAAACGAAGTAGCTGAATCGACGAAGAAGAAAGAAGAATTTGAAATGGAAATGGAGAAATATCAGAGGCGGAGTAGATGCAAAGAAAGTGGGCACGGAAATAATAAAGGATTTTGCAGTAACTGGAAACCTGCTCTCTGGGTTGCCACGTCATAATTTATTTTCTCCATTTTTTTTATTATTTTTCTCCAATTTTAATTTTTTTTATTAATCTTTTTTAATTTCTAATTTTTATTGGGGGTGGATCGATTTGGTTTTAGAAATTGTTGTCTACTACATCGAATTGAAGTTTTGCACATTTCAAGTGTGCATGTTTTTACCATCCATAAATTTACATTTTAATCTCAATTTAAAAATAAAAAATCAGCAATATTTATAATTACAATATAACATTGATAAATTAGTAACCTCGCTTAAATAATAGTTTTGTCTGATCCAGATTAGGTAAAAATCTACTAAATTATTAGTTTGATAATTTAATATTTCGCTAAATTAATAGAATTTTGCTAGTCCGACTGTATTAATTTATAAAAGGTTACTGTAAATTGGATTGGTGCAAGGAAATATGGTGGTGGTTTTTTTTTTCAAATTTAAAGGGTTTGAATTAAAATAGATCGAAAGGGAGTCTTGTGTAATTTACAATTAATAAAAATACATTTTTTATTTAAGTTCAATTATCTGTGATTGGAGAAATTCAAAATATAATAAATTTGAAACTGAAAAAGGAAAAATAAAATAAATAAACGTATGGTGAAATGACACGAAATGTCACTTTCAGTATAAAGGCGTATAATAGTTGACCACAGAAACCTCATATTCTTCTAAATTAAAAAAATAATGAACAAGAATAACGTCATTAATTCTAAAAGATGCAATTGAATTTTCCATTTTTACATATATTTTCTTTATGAATAAAAAAGGGAAATAAAATATTATTTAAATATATATATATATATATATATAATATTTGATATAATCCACTGGGCTGAACCCAATGGACCAACTATTGTTTAAGCAATTTGGGGTATCCCATAAAGCCCAAATCACAATCATCTACAACAATATTTCTTTAACTATGATTCTACTAATTTAATACTGGCTGCGGCTATATGCAATACTAATTCCACTTGTGCAAGACCAAATTAAAGAAAGATTTCAAAAGATTCCATTTTATTAATATGAAATGAAAAATATACCCATAAATTAAATGGTTTTTGTTTGCTCATGCAAGACCAAATAACAAATAATAAAAAAATATGAAACAACTAAATTTCGACATTAAGGTGTCGAATATATGTCCATAAATTCGACAGCTTAATGTCAAAATTTAGTATATTTGGACTACTTTGCTAATAGTTAAATTTCGACACTAAGGTGTCGATATGTTACTCCAAAATCGACATCTCAATGTCGATTTTTACCTATAAAATTCGACATGTTCATGTCGACTGTGTGTGCGCGGGATTTTTTTTTTTTTTTTTTAAATATGAAACAACTAAATTTCGACATTAAGGTGTCGAATATATGTTCATAAATTCGACAGCTTAATGTCGAAATTTAGTATATTTGGACTACTTTGCTAACAGTTAAGTTTCGACACTAAGGTGTCGATTTTGTACTAAAAAAATCGACATCCCAATGTCGATTTTTGCCTATAAAATTCGACATCTACATGTCGACTGCGTCTGCTCGGGATTTTTTTTGGAAAAACGATATTCTAGCTAAAAAAACACATAAATGCATATTTTCTTGGGTTTTTCCACCGTAGATTCTTCTATTTTGATGTCTTCTGACTCCATACTTACCATCTTTGTAAGATTTGTTGAGTTTTGATGATTTTGAATGTTTAGTTTTGTGGGTTTGTAGATAAGGAAGTAGAAAGGTTTTGATGGAGAAGATGAGAGTTGGTCTTGTGGTTTTGTGATAGGGTTTTTTTTTGTTTTTGAGTTTTTTGTATTGCACATTTGGAATTTTCTATTTTTTTAACAAGTAAGGGTATTATAGTATTTATACATTAAAAAAATTTAATTTGGTCTTGCACAAGTGAAATTAGTCTTGCATATAGCCGCAGCATTTAATACTAGGTTAAATTACAACCACCCACCTAAGGCATGGTCAAATTACGAAAAAACTCCTTAACTATGACTCTTCTTATATCTCATAATTACATCTACTCCTTCAACTATGAATCTTCTTACATCTCCACCCTTATGGTGTCAAATTCAACATAATCATCTAGATTCCGTGGAATCTTCTCAAGTTTGTACTCGTTTTGTGCAAAAATACAGTTTCTGATGCACCACAATCTAATATATACAAGTCAAAAAAACACATCTTATGATCATCTTGCTTCAAAATGTGAAGCTCGAATGGGATAAAACAGGTCCAAATTGAGAATATTTCATATAATCTAGAAGATTCCACTAAATTTGAAACCGCAAGGATGGACGTGTAAGAAGATTTATAGTTGGGGGTGGTTGTAATTACCCAAACAAGAAGGAAATTTTCGTAATTTGACCATACCTTAGGGGTGGTTGTAATTTACCCTTAATATTGTAAATAATCCCTCTCGACTATCATCGGTTCGCGTGCAGTGACCGAATAGGCAGAGGGTTCTTTTTATAATTGACTCTAAGTTTAGGGGTTTTTCCGTAAATTTACTAAACTATATATAAAGTACACTTGATCTAGAGTTCTCTTGAGATCCCATTCTCTTAGTTCTCCACGTGGTAACATACCTCTCGACTATCACCGGTTCGCGTGCAGTGATCGAGTAAGTGAAGGGTTCTTTGTATAATTTACTTTAAATTCAGGGGGGTTTCCATAATCTTTTCGTACACTATATTTAATTAATGTACACTTCATCTGGTTTCATTTTAGTGTTAAATACATTTTACACCCCTAATGTATATCCATGTAACACTCACCACTCTAAAGTATCATTTGTAACACTTACCCCCCTCAACCTCAATTTAATTTGTATTTTAAATCTTAATACGTTTAAAAAATATATTTAAAGAAATAACTAAGAGAATAATTAAATTATACAAATAAAAATGTATATTGAAAATTGTAATATTTAAAAATTTAAAATATTATCTTATGTTGGGTACATATTTAATAAATAACATCTAACTGTTATCGGGACTACTAATCAAGTATATTCAATATTCATATCAATAAATTTTAAGAAATCAAGACATAACTAATAATAGTAATCTTAAGTATTCGAATATATTTTAGTTCATTAATTTCATATTTTATATTTCCATTCATTAGTATACAACATATATTACTTTTTTTCTTGCAATATTTTAATTTTTAGTTACTTCTCTTTTTTTTATAATCCAATAATTATTAGATTGTTATGTTTATTAGTATTAAATTTTACAATATAAAATAATTGATGTTGAGGGGTAAGTGTTACGTAGACTATACATCAGGGATGCAAAGTGTATTTAACCCTTAATTTATATGGTTTAATCTGGTCCTCAAGTAGCTCAATCACGACATGTTAAATCATTAAACTGTGACAAGACAACAATTAAACATTGATTTAATTAAGCAATTAATTAACATGGAAAATGAATCATGCTAAAGTACGTTGGACCATAAAATGAAAGGGATAAATCTTGCAATATTATAATAAATTAATTTCCAAGTAAAATTAATTTTGCATGATAGATCGTATTCGTAGACGAATATGGGACCAAATAAATCACTGTCTGTACAGAATATAATCACGTGTTTTTACTACAAAAATGTAGCCCACTTCTTGAAACCCTAAAAAAAGAAGAAAGAAAACCATGCATGCACGGTGCACCCACATGCACACAATCATGTAACCCTTATACTTTCTGCACAAACAAAATCTAAGTAAAGATATATATATATATTTTGCAGCTATATATGAATGCGATATATATACATTTAGTGAGAGAGAGAGAGAGAGAGAGAGAGAGAGAGAGAGAGAGAGAGAGAGAGAGAGAGAGAGAGAGAGAGAGGTGTTCCCTACATTGAAAAGGTTGAAGGTTGAGCGTTGTACGGAGAAGATAAGATGTCCCAATTAATGTACGAGACGCGTTAATTAATTATAAGACGTTGCTCGTTAGATAGATTATCAAGTTGGACAACAACACCGAATAATCAACCATATAGGGAGGGGGCCATGGCCCCCCAACGTTTCTCAAATCTCTATTGTTTAATGTATAACAAAGAAGAAGAAAAATAGTATATAACGATCTTTTCAGAATCATTTTAATGCATTCGGCTCCCCCAATCTTAAAATTCTGACTCTGTTAAAGGACAACGGGATAATATATATATCCACATAAATTAATGGGCACTCGAACTTATGCATGTATTGTATTTACCTTAATTTGGGTCGTTGTTCATTTTCTTCATTTAATTAATATAATTATATTGTCCCATACCTAGAAAGAAGGGCATATACAATATGATTGAAATTGAATGATGAATTTATATATATAAATAAATGAGTTGTTCACAAAGACATATTATAAGAGGAAGGGAGAAGATGATCGTGGGCTTAGAATATCCATTCATTTGTTTGGATAGGCATCTCATTTTATTTCATTTCATTTCATTTTACTATATAGTTTTATTACATCACATAATGTCCTAGATATTTCTCACAACAAACCTAGTTCAATTTAAATAATTATATTAATGTTGGAACTTTCTTCGTAAAAGGACAATTTTTAAATTTTTTTCTTCGTAAAAGGACAATTTTAGAAGAATATTTTCTCGATATCAGAATTTTCGATTTCGTATAGAATATTCGCATCTTTGATACCAAAACTATTATAGCGACGATCAACAGAATAATAGTAGCCAACAAAAAAATAAAAAAAAATGATCTACAGCATAATAGCCAGTGACGGAGTCAGTATTGGGTGAGCGTCATTTTTAATATTTATATTATTTTTTATAAATATATTCATAAAAAGAGAAAAATAAAGGAGGGGGTGGGGGGTATCACTAGGTAGTGCAATTCTGCCATCACACATTAAATTGTTGTCTTCCATCACAATCATCTCCTTAAGCATTAAGGCTTTGAATCTTCAACATTCAAAAGGCAGATTCAATTTAAATTATAATATTTTGCATAAATCCAAAACATTGTCACCTCTAATTAAGCAGTCTTTCAATTCGTTAAATAGTTAAACATTAATAATAATTATTATTAATTACGACAGCAATTTGAATTTTGATCCAAGTGGTTCCAATAAAATTCACATTACAGTTAAATATCTATAAATTAATACAGGCGGGACTAGAGAAATTCTATTAATTTAGTGAATTATTAAATTATCGAGTTAATAATTTAACATATTTTCACCTAGTCAGGACCAAGAAAAACTATTATTTAATCGAGGTTATTAATTTATCGATGTTCTACTATACTTTCAGTGGATTTCTTCATATTAATTTTTGACTTCCAATAAAATTTGATTTATGTGAGCTTTTATAAGATCCTATATTATATAGGATCTTATAAAAATGAGTTGGACAAGCATTTTGAGACATGATCCACAGGCAGACAAACAAGAAAGATTGTACTTTATTGCGTATAATTCTTTCAGAAAATTGTCTGAACCCACAAATTTAAATCCTTGCCAAAATTTACTTAATTTCAAGGATATATCTTATATATAAAAGAAAGAAACGCTAGGGCAACCCTAAGAAACCCTAATGTCATATTTGTAATTGTTTTTCAATTTTATCAAATTTTTATCTCCTTAATATTATTTTAAATATTATATTCGAATTTTATCATATTTGTATCCCCTAAATATTATTTTAAATATTATTTTTTATTTTTATCAGATTTTTGTCTCCTAAATATTATTTTTTATTTTTATCAAATTTTTATCTCCTAAATATTATTATAAATATTATTTTTTTAATTTTATCAATTTTATATCTCCTAACTATAATTTTAAATATAATTTTCAAAGTTTAGCAGATTTTTATCTCCTAAATATTATTTTAGAATTATATCAAAGTTATATCTCCTAAATAATATTTTTAAATATTTTTTTCGAGTTTTATCATGTTTTTATTAGTTTTTTATCTCCTAAATATTAATTTTGTTTTTTATCAGATTATTGTCTCCTAAATATTATTTTCGATTTGTATCAAATTTTTATCTCCTAAATATTATTTTAAATAATAATTTTGATTTTAATCATATTTTATCTCCTAAATATTATTCTAATTATTATTTTCGTATTTTATCAACTTTTATCTCATTAACATTATTTGAAATATTATTTTCGATTTTTATGCAATTTTTATCTTCTAACTATTATTTTAAATTTTATTTTCGATTTTTATCAGAGTTTTATCTCCTAAATATTATTTTTTGATTTTTTTATCAAATTTTTATCTCCTAAATATTATTTTAAATATTATTATCGATTTTCATCAAATTCTCCTAGATATTATTTATAATAATCTGATTTTCGATTTTTACAGAAAAGGGTAAATAAATCTGATTTTCATCCCTAGCGAATTTTGTGACATCGTTTTACATAATGTCTGCAACATTTGAATTTTATTTCTTCCCTACCTAAGGCTTCTTCTTTTGGTAACCCGACTTTAGATTTTTTTTTTATCTTCTTCATCCTATTGACTGTGTGACAATTAGTTTACATCTTTTTCCATCATGGCTTATAGATAATTTCATTTTGTTAAATTATGTGTTTCATTAATTTATACCAAAGTTTTCAAATTTTATGTATAACAATTATTTCATTTTATATGTTATTGGACATGTTATTGAAATGGATGATTTGAGAGAATTAACCAAAAATGGGCGGAGCCACAAGCTATTGGAAGTCGACCTTCAAGACTCATTGTTTGTATGCGATATTTAATTTATTGTTTATATTTATTTTTGTTTCTTAATTTTCCAATTGTTAATTCCAGCGGCAAAACAGCCTGAAAATGAGGCAGTGGAGAAGGGCTTAGTTCCGATGCAAGATGTATAGATGGCCTTTTATGTTGTCGATAGTTTAGTTTTGATTATGTTAACTAAGTTATTAAATCTAATTACTTTTAAGCTCAACATGAAAGACATAGTTGATGATTTTTTTCCTGGTTCAAATTTTCAATCTACTGGTATTAGCTGATTCAATTCATTTGGAAAATTATTCAACAGTAAAGTTATTTCCTTTTTTTGTGTGTAGTAGCTTCAACAGTAAAATTCATTTGATGATGTTCCAGTATAATAGAATTTTGATCATACGATACATCAAACGTTTGTTTATATTCTTACAACATCAAAACAATGCAATTTGTTGTCCCGTGCATCGCACGGGTACAATTACTAGTTATTTGTTAAACAGAAAATCTCTAAACAAATCAATGAGTGGTCTGCAGAGCCCACTTTCCAGATTTTTGCATGCATCAATATATATATATATATATATATATATATATATATATATATATATATATATATATATATATATATATATATATATATATATATATATATATATATATATATATATATATATATATATATATATATATATATATATATATATATATATATATATATATATATATATATATATATATATATAGAGAGAGAGAGAGAGAGAGAAAATTTGGTAATGGTTATCCAATTGAGTCAATTGTTTGGTTATTTGGTAAGAAAGACATGCATCACTTGTTCTCTAAGGCAACCTTTTTGATAATTCTATGAGAAAGGGATTGATCACTATATCTTGGATTTGAGAGAGAAACTACAAGATTTGCTTCTCTCTCTCTCTCTCTCTATATATATATATATATATATATATATTATATATATATATATACACACACACACGAATACCACCTAATTTTCCCCCTATACTTGAAAAATTGTCTCAATGTGGCCCTCGCCGTGAGTTTTCAGACATTTAACCTTAACACCGTTTGATCTAAGTTTGAAAATTACAAAAAAGCCACCCTCCCAGTATAAATAATTAATAATAATAAAAAAATTGTGGCTGGTGTCGCGGACTATGTTTTCTCGTTGTCTTGAATTTATTTTTTTATTATTATTTTATTTTTTTTAATAATTATTTAAACTGGAGGGATGACATTTAAGTAATTTTCAGATTTAAATCAAACAGTATTAAGGTCAAATGTTGAAAACTAACGACGATTGCCATATTGAGACAATTTTTCAAGTACATGGAGGCAAATCGATGCAATTGAGAGTAGAAGGGGGTGAAGTGATATCAAGCCAAAGTACAAGGGGTCAAATCGATGAATTGAGAGTAGAAGGGGGTAAAATAATATCGAACAAAAGTGCAAGATGGCAAATCAATACAATTGAGAGTACAAGAGAGTAAAGTGATATCCAGCCAAATTACAAGACCATGAAAAAAAATTTCCTTTTTGATGATCCATATTCAAAGAACTTATGATTAATTCTAACAAACAAGCATATTCCCTTTGACTTTCACCAACCAACTAAAACAATTTATTGAAGACCAATAGCAAATTAGCCATCAGAAAATTCTGGAAATATGGAAGGTGTTAAATCATGTACATTTGTTGGGTAACATGTAGTGGTAAATTGGTAATTTAATCAGAGAGGTGAGTGGTTGTCTGAATATTGTTCACCGGCACCATGTTCATGCTAATACCTACATCATCATTATTAATTATTTTTATTATTTTTAAATTTAAAAAAAAGAATTATTTATAATTGCACCGACGAATATTTAGCAGTGAATATAATGGAATCCTAAATGAATCATGGATTATGATGTTTTGGTTCGATTTTTCAGCAATTGAATCTTCTTCGATTAGAAAAAAAGAAGATTGTGTTCTAATTCGTATTTGATACGGGCCCAATTGTTCTAAGATCCATCTTGAATTAAAAGGCGGTCCCAGACACAAAATCGCTTCGACCATTACCACTATTAAAGCCCTACCAAATAGCCCAATATAGGATATGTGTAAACGGCAGAAGCGACTATAATATCCGGCTCGATGTCAGAAACAATGGCGGAAAGCCTGCACGGTGACGTGCATCGCAAAGAGGCACACCAACCAACAACGAGCTTGTTCAGAGAAATTAGAGCAACTCAGATCGCAAAGAGGGGAAGCAGATCTCTTTCAGTAGGTAAAATGAGCTCGCATCAAGTCATCTCACCATGCACGTGCATCGTGGCTTGATAAGACAGGATCCCACCAGACCCATCCTCACGACATGTATAAATACGACCGTTGAGAAAAATTGGGATTCCTTCTCTTTCATATGCTACATTCAATACATTATTATTTACTTCTCTAAGAGATATACCGTTTCCCACTTTTTTCGACTGACTTGACCGTTGGAGTGCTAACGTCGACAAAACCTTCCCCGTCACTCCTTTATAGGTCTCTTGGGGCAGTTGGGCTCTTTCTCGATTGAGATTTCCCTCATAATGGGCTTTGTTTTGTTCCCCAAAGCCCACTTTGTTTATTAATTATATTGTTAGGACAATTTGGGCTTCATCAGTACCATTTCCAAATAAATTTTCAAGAACATGTCATGAATGATAAATTATTTCTTCTAAAATGTCGAGATCATTATATCTTATTAATTTTATTGTACTTCACCACAACATTTGATCATATCAATGGGAATTACGAAAATGGGAAAACGGACATTTTATATATCCTTGTTTTCGATCTAAATATTACGAGTAAATTACAAAAATTTCCCTAAACTTAGGCTAAATTACGAAAAACACCCTTGACGTTTGTTTCCCGTCTTACACCGACCCACTTTTCGGTGCAATAAAATAAAGCCATTCAAACAGAAGCTTAAATCAATCACCATATTAGCACCAATTAAAGCCAAACTCAAATCATATATATATAGTGAACAGGGTTTTAAAAAAAGTATACATTGCATTCATTCCGTCGAAAAACGACGTAAATATTACACGTGCAATAAAACCCTCAAATCTTCATTTGTATTTTTTTTTCTGAAACCAAATATACACTCAAAAGGAGAGATCACAACTTAATAGGACATGTTTTTTTTTCCTTCTTTATATATAATTATATAATAAAAAAATATAATTCGGGTCGAACCACATTGACTGAATACAAATGGCCGCTATAATTATGTAGCACAAGCTCTTCATACTTCTACTCAGAGGCAAATAAATTGCCAATGGGAATTCCAATCTTCTGGAAGATAACCTTCCCAAGTGATCGATCGTCTCATTAACTGCATGTCGAGATTCATGAGCTTGATTAAGGAGATAAAATTACGCTAAATAGCAAACGAAAATATTTTGACCATTTGAAAACTTACATTTATTTCCCGGGAGATGCAAACCTATATCGATCTCTTTGTCGATTCAAAAGTCGATCTTTCGGAGATGATGTTTTCGATGTACCTGCTTGACGCATTATCTCTGCAATATGCATTTTTTTTTTCCCGGTAGTCAAATTTCGGAAAATGAACTAAATAGAGCGATCAAAAAAAAATCAAGAAGACAATATTGCTTGCAAAACACAGGCAAAAAGGTAAAGACAAACTTATCACCCCTTACACGGACAGGTAAAATTGCTATTGTAATTAATATGTGGGATTAAACACAACTTGCCTCTCGTTCTTTCAAGCTCTTCATCGAGTTCTTCCTTCCATTTCCTTTGTATCTCAGAGAACCTAGAGCTATACAGTAAGACATTGTTTTAGGAAAAAACAAAATTTTGATTATATTATAATGAAATGCAGGCTGATATTTGCATACCTTGGAGTAAGTGGCTCCTGTTGATAATCGGGAGGCAGATTTTTAACATCTTGCGAAGCTCGGAAATTTACATCACTAATATTTGATGCGCGTCGGGAACAACTCCCAGGACTTGAGCTGTATTCAACATCAATGGCGGTAGAAAATCTTCGACTGTACACCTTATTTGGTGACCTACTTTTGGGAGGTAAGTTGCAATTACTTGAAACATTTTCCTTGTTGCCAACACCAACAGGACTCGGAGGAGCAGCAACATTCAAAGAATTGTAGAACTCATAAAGAGGTGTTTGCAGCTTCTTCAGGTCCAAAGCCTACACAGATAGTAGCACAGCAAGATCGAATAAGGCTCTGTTCTTTACACACAGAAATGAGAATAGAATTTGTGTAGTTATCTTGGTCAACGTAAAGTTCTAGAGAAAGAGGCAGGAAATTCGGAAAAGGTAAAATCTTTGGATAATCTAAATAATCTTTTAATCGGTACATCTGCATGTCTTGTGTTTTCTTGGAAAAGTTTAGACCAAATATATAGGAAGTTTCTCCTGAGTGTACCTTTTCAACCAGGAACGCTCTAATCTTCGATTCAGTTACTTCGTCGTCATCATCCTGTACCGAATCTCCTCTTGGAAATGAGAAGCCACAACTCACCTCAACAGAACCTAAAGTTCTGTTTCCTGGCTCAACGAGTTGACTGGGACGAGACTCCATTCTACTTTTAGTCAACTCGGGACTTTCATCAAACTTGCATGGCCAATCCTCATTCGGCTCACACATAGGATTAAAACTCTGCACAAAGAAAACCAGGGATAACTCTAATTAGGACTATAGTATTCTGTGGCTGAATTTTGATATCTAATGAAAATATACAAGTCTAGTCCTTAAACCTGATTACAATCACTAGAAAGTAGGGTAGGTGTGAATTTGGTTGGTGCACCAAGTACAAGATCAACGCTGTCATCGATTCGACACATATCATCATCGAAGTTGACAGGTTCCCATAGAGATCCTTGTGCTGATAACGGCTCTGGATGAAAGGTCGAGCAACTGGCACCACCCAACTGACCAACGTCCTTCAGACCATTGCAGGAATTCCTTGCATCTAAGTTCATCCTGCAGCATGAATAAATCCTCAAACATTAAACATCTCGAGTGACAACTAATTCAAGACAGTCTATAAGAACATAATTCAAATGAATTTCCCATGAGTACTTACGACTTCTTAATTTCAATCCCAAGTCTATCCATATGTTTTCCGGAACTCTGCTGTGGACATAAATATTCAACTTATTAATGAAGGTGTACTTACAAAGCTAAAATATAATATAATATATGTATATACAACAAACATTTGCTAACCATAAGTGAAGAGCGACGAACAAGATGTGATTCCCGATTTTCTCCAGTTACAAATGGATGCTGAAATCAACAAGCAAAAGAAACTACCATAAGAAGGGGCACCATTCATTAATTTAACCATGGATTTAAGAAAATGACAAAAATGTAGTATCACAGCTTGAAATGCTTCATGTATCCAATGTTTGGTACTACCTTTAACAACTCTGATGCAGTAGATCTCAGGTCTGCCTCCCTACAAAAGTTCACCAAGTCGATATGAATATTCAAGAGGGGAACAGAACAAATGAACGAATCTTGATCAGTTCAATTTTTCTTAGAGCGAAAGACCAATTTCATTTAAGTAAAATGGAAGCGAAGGAAACTCTAAATTCAACTGAATGAAACATACTTTTGTAAACATTTTAATAGAAAGTCCTTTGCCTCAGCAGAAAGATGATCTGGTATTGGTGGATGAGACTTGGTTGTTCCTACATAAAAGAGAGCAGCAACCTAGAATGATGCGAACTGTTAGATACCATATTTACTTAAAATAATATGGGAAAGTAATCACTGTAAATTTGATAAATTCTATTAGAAAGTAAATTGCATACCTCCTGATATTGCTGGCTCCAAGGAGCTTTTCCTGTCGCCATTTCAATAACTGTGCATCCAACACTCCATATATCCGCCGAGCTGTACATTTGTAACCAGAAAAGAATAAACATTTGTTGCATTCATTGTGGTAAAAGTACAGACAATCTCCAGGAAAAATAAAAGATGCTTCTTGATTAGGAAAAGTGCTCTTTGAACAAGTGACACATTTATACCATGTGTAGTGATACATCTTTTTTGTTCAGACAAGCACAGGTTTTGATGCATTATCCGGCGAGTAATAGGAAAAATTAGGTAACAAGATGCCACTTTTGGTAACATGGAGGAACTCTAGTGGTAGAACTAATTCAGTACAAAATATGCAGATATTGATTTTGATGTATACGCTATTAAAAAGTATGTGCAGCATCTAAACGCAGGAAATGCTAACTTCACCAACTACAAGAACAGAGCTATCTTTTTGTACTCACTAGCTGTGACCACTCTGAACAATAACTTCAGGAGCCATCCAATATGGAGTACCCTTCATTGATTTGGCACCAGTTATCGTCGCCTGCAGAAACATCGTATCCCTGATTACGAAACAGTTTCCACTAGTATGACCAAGGAAATGCTATAGAAAAATAGAGATAGATACATACCAATGCTTCAACTTTCTTGGATGCTCCAAAGTCAGCAAGTTTAATACAACCCTTGTTGTCTACAAGAATATTTGCTCCCTGGTGAGAATCCAAATAACCAGACTTAGGAATTGAGCATGTAAACCTCTTTAAAACACACATAGAGACGTATAAAGAAGTATATATCTTGTCGAGAAATACCTTGATGTCCCTGTGCATAATTTTATTCTTGTGCAGGTATTCTAGTCCTAACAGCAATTGCTTCGTGTACATTCGAATAACCTGGAGTGCAAATTCAGAGTAAAATTAGAAAACTCTGGACATTATTATGAAGTTCTACCATTTCTTATTACATTTCCAGAGCCCACTTGCTAGAGGTGGCCTTTGAAAGCCTCAACAAATTATAATATATTTAAGCAAAAACTGCAAGCCGATTCCATATAGCAAAGAAAACCTGGTCTCGGATGTAATTATTAGAAACGACTCAGCATTTAGCTTTCACATGATTAATTTCTAAGACTGATGTAGACATTTAAGAAAGACGAAAAATATCTAAAATATTCTCGGAAATTTTCTAAATAAATGGGAGGTAATCACTTACAGATTCTGGGAAAGACCCAAATTTCCCCAAGAGTGATGAAATAGATCCACCTGGCACAAATTCCAATAAAATGTTCAGTGAATCCTCCTCCCGAGCAGTTCCTAGGTATCTCTGCAGAACAAAATAAAATGTGCTCAAAATCAGGAGTGAACGATCAGTTGATGATTGATTACAGTTGAAATTTATCTTCTCTCACCACAATGTTTGGATGTGAGAGATTTTTCAATAGATTCACTTCTTTTTCAAGCTCCCATATGTATTCCTGAAAAAGTCATCACCGAAAATGCTCCATCAAATTCAATCTTCTAATTGAGACAATAGATAAATAAGCACAAGTTGTAAGTTAGATTTTCTAAACTGGAAAAGCAGAATAATATGATCAGATGATCAATGCTACAAATATATTTAGAATAGTGCAACATCCATTTAAAATCAGTTCGGATTGCACACAACCAGCACGCGCATGAAGTACATAAAGATCAGCTCAAAAAATTGACATTACTTGTGTTTTCTTTGAAGCATTATTCGATGTAATTGCAACCTGCCAAGTAGAAAAGAACCGAATCAGCAAATAACATCTTCATTGTAAATTTGAAAAAAATGCGACGAAATGAACGAAAGTCGACCTCTTTCACAGCAAGCAACTCCCCCGAATCTAGGTTCATCCCCATGTGAACCCTCCCGAACGCGCCGCAACCAATCAATTCCCCCTTCCTCCACCGGATCGGAGGCGACAAGGCGACTTCCTTCTTCTTCGATTCCTCCACTTTCAGAACCTTTGGTGTCGGCGCCACTTCATTTCTATCCCTAATTACTGGCAGCTCATCACCCATGGCTTCTTCCATCGGCGGCAGTAGATCCTCCTCCGCCGGCGGGATTCCCCTTCCAGTATTTCGCGGAGGCGTCGCAATTGGTGGCAGCGCACGAATCGGAGGCTTAGCGAAGAGCCCTATTCGCGATTTTCGGATGCTCGAACCGACCTTTTCCACAAATCCCCCAAATCTGGGCGAATCTTCGCCGGACGGTTTGAAAACTAGGGATCGGCGAACAGACCCTATGAAGTCCTGCATCGCCGGACTGAAATCAGGGAGAAATTTGGGAAATTACTGTAGAGAGAGAGAAAATATTCAAAGCTTCTTTATGGCTTTGTTCATTTCAGTGAAGAGTGTGTGTAGAGAGAGAAAGAAGAGAGAGAACGGAGAAGAGAAGAGGAGAGGGAAGAAGAAAAGTTTGAAAACAAAATAATGGAAGAACAAATTTTAACACTATTGCAATTTGTGCCCCTATACTATTACATATCTACGTTCTGACCCAAAGAATTTTGAAAGTATTTGAGAAATGAGCCGTTGTGACAGTAGCAGCATTTGTCAACGTGTAATTTCCGTAATTTATAATTTATAAATTACATTTTGCGAGTTATTTTCGTTTGCCAAACCCAAACTCCTTAAGGCTAATTATGTAATTAATCATAAGATTCTCTTATTTTATTCTTTACAATTTCCTATTAACACTATTTTTCTTTGAAATAAGGCCCATTTTCATTTGTACCCGATTGAAATCTCTCTCGCGTCATTTTTGACTAAAATACCCTTACATTTTTTCGTAGTTAAACAACGCACAATTTTACACTATTTGCACATGACGATGGTTTATTTCATGCTACACATCTTAATATTTAATGTGACTTTTGTTATCGTTCGTCCGTTCCCGGTATTATTACAAGAAGTATGCACTTCTTTCACTTTCTCATTTCGAGTACTTACTCTTCACTTAATTGTTTAATAATCGTCTATCCCACTCTTATATTATAAGATATACGCGTACGCATATTTAATTATCTATGTATCATGAAATAAAGCATAAGTCAAATAATGCTAGACTAATTATTTATTTTATTTTGCCAAAATTTTCAAAATAAAAGATACCCAAAATTAGTGGACAAGATTAAATTTGGATAATGTAATAGGAAAAGGGGTCCTCCAATTCCATGCATCTCTCATGTAGCTACCACACTTTGTTGTTCCTTTTCTTCTTTCTTTCTTCTCTATTTCTTTTTTATTTTTATTTTTTCTGTTTAATTTCCAGATTGAAAATGGCAGTCACCGGCAAGAAGAGAGTCACCGCTAAGCACGAGCGGAGCAGAGCCGTGGCGCCACCGTCGAATTTAGGGGGAGATAGGTCAAGAATGACAGGTCATTGCAATTCCAATGATTTTTTGAGGTATCAATTTAAATTACTATTATTATTAGACTATAGTAATTCAATTTTTGTTTCTATATATATAGTTTGAATCCGGAGATTAGCCTCAACTCTTAATTTTTTTCATGAAAACTTAGATATATGGCTGTTTCTACATTCAATAAATGATTAAATGTTACAATGATGCATGTCTGGATATTACTAATCAATGTCATTTTTATGTTTTTGGTAGCCTAATTTAAAGTTCGACTACTTATTCAATACTATTTGATAATTAAGGGTGAGATGTGAAACGACGCCAGTATTTCCCGGAGCCAGTATAGAGATAGAGGGGGTTATACCTCCTCCCCAACATTTTTCAAATCTCTATTAATTTATGGATAAATTACGGCCACCCAAATTACAGAAAAACCTCTCCGTTTGGGTAATTACAACCACCCTCTCAACTCTGAATCTTCTTACACGTCCATCCTTGCGATGTCAAATTTAGTGGAATCTTCTAGATTATGTGGAATATTCTCCAATTTGTACCCGTTTTACCTCGTTCGAGCTCCACATTTTGAAATAAGGTGTGTCTCTTAACTTGTAAATATGAGATTGTAGTGCATCTTAAAGTGCTTTTTTTGTCAAACGAGTACACACTAGAGAATATTTCACGGAATCTAGAATATTCACTTTGAATTTGATACTATAAAAGTGGACGTGTGAGAAGATTCATTGCAAAGGGGGGATTATAATTATCTAAACAAGAGAGAGTTTTTCGTAATTTAACCTTATCTCATGATGGCCGTAATTTATCATAATTTATTTAGAAATATAAAAAAAAAAAATGTGCAAATGTATTAACGCCCAATACAGATTTTTTGGGCTTACGAGTTTGGGCCAATTTGAATTAATTGATTTGGACTTTATTCAGTTGGATCCGATACAGAATTCAAGATGGATTAATTAGATATGTTAATCATGATACAATTTATTCGAAAATTATTATGTATAAAAAAACAAATATTATTATTTACAACATTCTTAATTTTTCAATGGATTTTTATTATTTAAAATTTAAAATACCAACATATTAGTATATAAATTTATCACAATTATAATAAATCTCACTATATACCGGAAACTTTTCGTATTTGAATTAGAATAATAATAAAATAAATCAACCTTACTTATTTAATATAAATAAATATAAATATAGCGGGACCGGGAGCAGAGAGCAAAAGCCCATACTTTCACATTTCCAATTCCCAATACGATTAATTGACTGCTCACTTTCGCCACCGATCAGGAAAACCACCTATCGCTCTCCTCAACGCCGGAGAATCTACCACTCGCCGCCGTCGACTCCTGTTTACGAAGAATCAAGGTTTCATTCTTCTTCCTTTTTTTTTTTCTCGATTTTATCGTCGATTCATTTTGCTTGATCGGCGGATTCTGTGATCTGAATTGGGGAATTCGTCGCCGTGTCAATTTCTGGTACTCTCAGATGATTTAATTTATTTATTGTGTTAAAAAAAGGTTGAATTTCTTCGATGGAGTTGGATATGGAGTCGTTAGTGGAGGCGACGTCCGGTGCTGTGGGTGCACTCGTCAGCACCACCGTTTTGTACCCGCTCGACACTTGCAAAACCAAGTACCAAGCTGAAAATCGAGCTCACCATCACCAAAAATACAGGTGTTCTCCTGCTCCAATTTGTGTGTGTGTGTTTGTGTGTGTGTGTGTATTGAGCTTTTCTGAATTATGCTGTTGAAGCTCCAATTTATGTGTGTGTGTGTGTGTTGAGCTTTTCTGAATTATGCTGTTGAAACTCCAATTTGTGTGTGTGTGTGTGTGTGTGTGTGTGTGTGTGTGTGTGTGTGTGTGTGTGTAAAAAGTCCATTTCAGCATTCTTATCTTATTATACTGTAATGAATTGATTTATTCATTTCATCAATCTAATTTCATAAATTCTACTGTATTCAAAATGCCTTGATGCATGAACATTTGCGTTCCTATTTGGATCTCTAACCGTATTCGATCGATATCCCTAACCAAGACGAGTGCCGTCTGAATGGATTTCTCTTATTTGAAACAGGAACATTTCAGATGTATTCTGGGAAGCAATTTCCAAAGGTCAAGTTCTATCACTGTACCAGGGTTTGGGGACGAAGAACTTGCAGTCTTTCATTTCACAGTTCATCTATTTTTACGGATACAGCTTCTTTAAGAGACTCTACTTAAGAGAAAGTAGATCCAAATCTATCGGAACTGCAGCCAACTTGCTTATTGCCGCTGCTGCTGGTGCATGCACAGCCATAGTAACACAGGTAAATCACAGTGTTCAGTTATTCATTGGATAACAACGTGATCGAGTTCGTAAAATCTCATGCTATGTATGATATTGCTAATTCCCCGTAAAGTGTATAGCTTTTGCTATGTCTTTATGCGGTCCTACTTACTCGAGGATTAATATTTTTTTTTCGTATGTAAAGGAAATCTATCTGCATTCTGTAGCCTATGTATCTATCTATCTATCTATCACCATATATTTCCTAATTTTAGTTCGACAGCCTCTTGATACAGCAGCTTCGAGAATGCAAACAAGTGATTTCGGAAAATCGAAAGGACTATGGGAATCTCTCTCGGAAGGGAGTTGGAGTGACGCATTTGATGGTCTAGGAATTTCCCTTCTTCTCACTACAAATCCTTCTATACAGGTTTTTTTATGATTTCTCGACCTACGATTGGTCCTTTTCCAATACGCACAGATGCTCTTAGAAATCGAGACAAATTCTAACTGTAACTGTATCGGCTTGCGTGCAGTACACCGTATTTGATCAGTTAAAACTGAGAATGCTAAAGGGGAACATAAGGAAAGAAACAGACGATGCATCAGCTAGAGAAGCTCTCTCTGCATTTTCTGCTTTCGTGTTGGGTGCAGTCTCGAAATGCATTGCCACCTGTTTAACCTATCCAGCTATAAGGTAGAAAAAACTTAATTTTGTTTCGATGTTTACTTCTTTTGAAAGATTGCCATAATAGCTAACGATCTGGAAAAAAAATGGACAGGTGTAAGGTGATGATACAATCTGCAAAGTCGGATGAAAACGACGAGGGCAAAACTCGACCACCATCGCGTAGAACAGTATCTGGAACAGTATCTTCCGTCTGGGAAAACGAAGGGATATCGGGTTTCTTCAAAGGCTTGCAGGCGCAAATGCTGAAGACCGTTTTAACCTCTGCACTGCTTTTGATGATAAAGGAGAAAATCGCAAAGACGACATGGGTACTAATGATTGCGCTGAGGAGGTTTTTGTTGACAACGAGACCTAAGATAAAGAGTTCTTGAATTAGTAATCTCGGTAAGTTGCAATAAAATGTGAAGATGTATGTTCCTATTTATGTACTTCGATCGCTCGACAGAATCATATTGAATAAGGTTTAGGATATATGTTATAGAAATTGTATGGAGGCAGGGTATAGTTTGTAACTCTCTTTTTCACCCCTGTTTCAGAATTTTTTTCTGCATAAACTTAAACAAGTTTGGGACAAAAAGCATTCAAACAGATTTCTAACTTCAAAGATAAGCAAATGCAACTTATAATTTGAAAAACTCAAAAGCACTCCACAAAAGTGATGAGAAACGGATACGAAACGCCGTTAGTTTGATGGATCGAAAGTCGCAGCCAATGTAACGTCGTCTTTCAAATATTTTCATTTGTGTATCATTTAACTTCATGATTATTTTTTCTCTTTTTACCCCCGGTTAATTTGTATGATATTAACATTTTTAAATATCTAAGGGTTCAGGGGAGGAACCAATAGAATATTCTTTAACTTGATATTATAATAATAATAAAGAGGCTACTACCAAGAAATTGTAATTTATAAAAGTAGGAGTCATATATAACTTTTAAATAAGACAAACTGAATAATGATTATTTTTTTCAACTAACCACGTATTATTCCTAATTCTCATTAAAATATTAAAAATAGGATAAATTAGGCCACCCTTCTGGACCAAAGTCCGTCAAATTATGAAAAAACCCCTCATGTTTGAGTAATTACAACAATTCCCTTCAACTATGAATCTTCTTTCACGTCCACTCTTACGGTGTCAAATTTAGTGGAATCTTCTAGATTACGTGTAATATTCTTTAGTTTGTACCCATTTTGTCCCATTCGAGCTCCACATTTTGAAGCAAGATGATCATAAGTTGTGTCTCTTAGGCTTATAAATATCAGATTGTATTTCATCGTAAACTGTTTTTTTGCACAAAATAGAACATTACACCGAATTTAGAAGATTATGTTGAATTAGACAGCATAAGGGTAAAAGTGTAATTACCCAAACATAAGGGACTTTTTCGTAACTTGACCTTATCTCAGGATTTGGCCGTAATTTAACCTAAATATAAGTTAACCATTAGTACAAATCAACCCATAACCAAAATTAAAAACGCACATTATTATTTTTCTTCTTTAAAAAAGAAGAAAAAAAAGGTTCACATGAATACAAAAGAAAAATAAAAATTGGTGGACGTAATTAAACTTGGATAACGTGGCTCAGCCAACCAATAGCATCATCCCACGTAAGCACATTCTGCAGAAAACAATTCCACCTTCAAACTATAACCATTGCTACTAACACAATACACTCGAGAAAAAGAAAAGAAAAGAAATGGCATTCACCGCCGACGCCCGCATCGCGCTGTCGACCACCGGAAAGTTGCAAAGTCCGGCGAAATATTCCGGCAAGCCGGTGAAGTTCTGCAATGGGGAGCTAATGGGGAAGAAGCTCAAATTTGCGCCAATGCAAAGAAACAATGGCAATGCTATTAACACTCATATCTGCAACTCCTTCACAGCTGATTTGGCAGGTGAGACCAAGGTGAGAGAGTTTCTTCTGTTTTCCCCACAACTATTTTAATTGCATTTAGTACCCCATTGTTATATTGAATTACTAAAAGATCCCCCATTGTTAATGTTGAGGTTTTAATTGCGATTAGTACCCCTTGTGTTTATATCTAATTGCTAAAAAAACTGCCCTATATTATTTTATTGGCAAAATACCCCTCCCATATGATTCAATTTTTTAGCACACAGCTTCATAAATGTAGATGTTTTAATTGCAATTAGTACCCCTGCTTTATATCAAATTGCGAAAAAGATACCCCATAATATTTTATTGGCAAAACACCCCCCTATGATTCAATTTTTTAGCACACAACTCCTTAAATAAAGTAGGGTACGAATTGCTAAAAAATATTAAATCATATGGGGGTTTTGGCCAATAAAATAACATAGGGTAGTCTTTCAGCAATTTTATATAACACAATGGTACTAATTGCAATAAACTCCGAAACAGACCAAGGTGAGTTTCTTTAGTTTTCGCCACAACTATTATAATTTCATTTAGTACCCTTTTTTATATTGAATTGCTAAACGTTCCCCAATGTTATTAATATTCGCAAAACAAACCCACATGGTTCAATTTTTTAGCACACAACACCCTAAATGTTGAGGTTTTAATTGCAATTTGTACCCCTGTGTTATATCAAATTGCTAAAAAAACCACCCCATATTATTTTATTGACAAAACACCCCCATATGATTCAATTTGTTAGCACACATCCCCTAAAAGTTGAGGTTTTAATTGCAATTTGTACCCCTGTGTTATATCAAATTGCTAAAAAAAAAACCCACCCCCATATTATTTTATTGGCAAAACACTCCCCATAGGATTCATTCTTTTCGCACACAGCCCCCTAAAATGTTGAGGTTTTAATTGCAATTAGGACCCCTGTATTATACCAAATTGCTAAAAAAAGTACCGCATATTATTTTATTGGCAAAACACCCCCATATGATTCAATTTTGTTTAGCATACAACCCCTAAATGTTGAGGTTTTGATTGCAATTAGTACCACTGTGTTATATCAAATTGCTAAAAAACCACCGTATTATTTTATTGGCAAAACACCCCCATATGATTCATTTTTTTAGCACACAGCCCCTTAAACAAGGGTACTAATCGCTAAAAAGATTAAATCATATGGGTTTTTTGGCCAATAAAACAACATAGGGCAGTTTTTTTTAGCAAGTTTATATACCACAGTGATACTAATTGCAATAAACTCCTACAAAAGTTGCATGGGGGGGGGGGGGGGGGGGTTGTTAATATTAAAATCATGAGGACTTTTTTAACAGTTAGAGCAAAAACAGGGGTGCTGAATGCAATAAATTAAACCCGAATAGAACACTTAAAATCTAGGACAGAAGACTATATAGTAAATGATGCATGACATATAAAACACATGTTCTTTTTAATGTAAGAAATGATTTACACACGTGTTAATAAAACAGTTGAGGGACTTGGAGATGGAGAAGAGGGATCCTAAGACAGTTGTCGCGATCATCCTAGGCGGTGGGGCCGGCACTCGTTTATTC
The DNA here is from genome assembly GCF_000504015.1 of Erythranthe guttata. Next base: position 656,554 of record NW_012192978.1, read on the forward strand.
CCGCTCACGAAACGTCGAGCCAAGCCTGCTGTGAGTTTTTCGGATTTTAAATCGAGTTTTCAAGAAAATGTGATCGTACGATAACGAGACTCGTCTAATTGATGATTTTACGGTGCTAGTTAATTAAACGATTTTTTTATTTTTTTTAATAATTTAGGTGCCGATTGGAGGAGCGTATAGGCTAATCGACGTGCCGATGAGTAACTGCATAAATAGTGGGATCAACAAAGTTTACATTCTGACTCAGTTCAACTCGGCATCACTCAATAGGCATCTTGCTCGAGCCTACAATTTCGGCGGTGCCGCCACTTTCGGAGATGGCTTTGTTGAGGTATAAATAAATATTTCATAATTACAATAAAAAAAAAAATTAAAATTAAAAAAAAAAATTTGGAAGATTTTATTAGCCGAGTACTTTTTTTTCCGATTACAGGCTTTAGCTGCCACGCAAACTCCGGGTGAAGCAGGCAAGAATTGGTTTCAAGGCACTGCAGATGCTGTACGGCAATTCCACTGGCTATTTGAGGTATATTCCTTTTTCGAGTTTTTACGAACATATTTATATATATACACGATGAAAATAGAAAGAATATACAGTCAAACCTCCATAAATTAATACAGTCGGGACTAACAAAATTCTATTAATTTAGCGAAATATAAAATTATCGAACTAACAATTTAGTACGTTTTTTTACCGAGTCCGGACCGAAAGAAATTATTATTTTAGCGAGGTTATTACTTCAACGAGTATTAATTTATCGAGGTTTTTAATTTCGATGCATTATATATAATATATATAAATATAGGGTCCAAGAAGCAAAGATATTGAAGATGTTCTAATTCTATCAGGGGATCACTTGTACAGAATGGACTATATGGATTTTGTTCAGGCAAGCTACAATTAATTAGATATTAAAATATTTATATATATATATACATAAAAGTATTTTACATTACATAATTTTTTCGAATTTATTTATCTGCAGAACCACCGGCAAAGTGGTGCGGATATTACGATATCGTCCTTACCGATAGACGACAGGTAGATGATCATCATCAGACAGTTCTCCGTACTTCGATTCTTGATAGTTGGTTTTTTTTTTCGAGTAATTTACGAAAAAAAACAAAAAATAATATATTAATGTTTTCGAGTAATTTTATCTGTTTACATGATAGCCGTGCCTCAGATTTTGGTTTGATGAAGATCGACAACAAAGGAAGGGTACTTTCGTTCAGCGAAAAACCGAAAGGAAATGATTTGAAGGCAATGGTGAGTCAGTCAGTGCAAAAAAGTCGAATGTTTTTTTTTCGGATAATGTGTAATAATAATATATAAAATTCTTACATATGTATGTTTTCAGAGAGTAGACACGACTGTTTTAGGACTGTCGAAAGACGAGGCAGAGAAGAAGCCTTACATTGCTTCGATGGGAGTTTATGTCTTTAAGAAGGACATACTTTTGAATCTATTAAGGTATATCAAGAAAACACTTCGACGTAAATACCACAAATTTATGTCAAATATACGAAATTTAAGTTCTTTTTTTTTTTTTTTTTTTTTTTTTTTTTTTTAATTCAGATGGCGTTTTCCGACGGCTAATGATTTCGGATCGGAAATTATCCCTGCCTCAGCTAAAGAGTTTTATATTAAGGTCACCTATTTTTTTTTTTTTTTTCTGACAGCATTTTTGAAAAAAATCTAAACTGCAAAAAACGAAAACCTATGCAGGCTTATCTATTTAACGATTATTGGGAAGACATCGGTACAATCCGATCATTTTACGAAGCAAACTTAGCTCTTACAGAACATGTAAGTATTTCAATGTACACGCAGTTTTCCTATGTCATCACCTCATTCATGAACTAATCTCTCTCTCTCTCTCTCTCACTCTCTAAGCCACCAAGATTCAGCTTTTACGATGCAGCGAAGCCAATCTACACGTCTAAAAGAAACTTACCACCATCAAAGATCGATGGCTGCAAGGTAATTTCTTTTTTTTTTTTTTTTAATATAGAGATTATTATATTTTTCTTTTTTCTCCAGTGATGAAAAAATATTTTCATGATGCTTGTTTTGTTTTTTTTTTTTTTGCAGATTATTGATTCAATAATATCACATGGTAGTTTCTTGACTAGTTCCTTAATCGAGCACAGCGTCGTCGGTATTCGGTCACGCATAAACTTCAACGTCGTCCTTCAGGTTTTCACTTTTTTCTACACCTCTCGATTTTCTAGTTATGCAATGATTAATAAAATAATTGCACCTTAATCGAAACATATTCGTCGATTTTTTATTTTTCGGGTAATGTTTCTGATCTTTGTAGGATACAGTGATGCTTGGGGCTGACTACTATGAAACTGATTCCGAAATTGCCTATGCAATTTCTAAGGGGAAAGTTCCAATAGGAATTGGAGAAAACACGAAAATCAGGTACATAAAAATAAAAATTAAATTATATTCAACCTATCAAAATATAATTTCCAATCACAATTCTAATTATTACCGACAAAATAACGCAGGGAATGCATTATCGACAAGAATGCTAGAATCGGCAAAAACGTCGTCATTGAAAATTCAGAGGTAAGTCTTTCGAAAAGAACGAGCTTAAAAAATGATTACGAATGTTAAAAAAAATTAAAAAAAATCTTCATCTAGAACTCGATTGATTTTTTTTTTTTATTTTTTTTTGCAGCGCGTACAAGAAGCCGATAGAACCTCGGAAGGATTTCTCATCCGGTCAGGCGTCACAGTAATAATGAAGAATTCAACGATTAAAGATGGAACTGTAATATAACAAAATATCCAATATATTCACCACCCAGATTTCATTTTGTAACAAGTGACATTTTTTTTTTCTATTGTTGATTTGTTTCGTACAATATCTTGCCAATTCTCGAATAATGTTTTTTCTACAACACTTACCTAAAAGAGCAATTCTTGGCAATGAAAGAATAATTCGTTTTCGAATCTCTGCAATGCAAATCGCTCTTCTGCTGTAATAATGCTGGTGACATAACACTTACTGTCTGAGAATGGCTTCCTACCTGTTCTTCCAGCTCGGTGAAGATAATTCACAGCATCTTTCGGAAGGTCAAAGTTGTAAATATGGGTTGTTTCCGGAAGGTCAACCCCTCTAGCAGCTATATCTGTTGCCACAAGAAGATAACCTTCTGATTGTTTTATATCCTGTGTCCACAAATCCTAGTCAGCAGAGGAATTAATCTCGAAATTCTTTCATTACACGAAGAGGAGGGCAAAAGGGTAATTTCACCGTTAAGGATGCAGCACGTTGGTTAAAATTCATGTCTTCTTCTAATAGAACCAACTCGGAGCATCCTTTATGTGAAGTTTTCAGAAACTCGATTAAAAGAGTCGTAGGTGGAGAATTTCCAGCTTTCTTCGACTTCTCAGACTGCACAATATTTTGAATTTGATAAATAAAGTCTGTTCGTTTTCTTTTAATATGAGCTTAATCCTAACCAAATAAGGATATTATATAGTACTACTTACTTGCTCTCCAACGAAAATTATGGCAGATTGAGGCGCATCTGACTGTAATAAATGCAGGAGGGTTGAATGCCTCTCTCTTTTACCACATATCTGATAGAGAGAGTAAAACTCGAATGAAGAAAGTAAAAAAAAAAAGAACAAATATAAGAAAGTTAAAAGTTATTCAAATTATAAAACGATGCATTCGAGTATTTTTCTTACCACAAATCTGTGATAAAGGCACGACGGCATAGGGTTGACTGGGTTGACATGGACATGTACAACATCAGCCTGGTATTAATAAACGGAGCAACAAAATATTACACAATTCGTAGATGAAGATGCAAAAATCCGGCAATTAATTGAAATTCACAAACCTTGGTCCATTTCTGCTGAATACAGTCGTACACAAATCGTCTATGCTGAGGGATTGATGCACTGGCAAATATGGTTTGACGGTTATTGATTGATGAGTGGATAGTCAAGAGCTTCTTTAAAGAACTCACTTCTTCAGAAGAATTGAACATAAAATCAACCTAAGCATCATGCAATAAAGTTTATGCAAGATAAGGCATCACAAGTTTCACAACGCGCGAAAATTAGTAACAAAGTAAATTAGAATTGAATATACAGCATAAATTACTGATGCAATGAATCATTTTCGTCACCTCGTCAATTACCAACACACGCATGGTATCCAACTTAAGAATATGCTTGTCGAGCATTTGGGAGAGGCTCCTCAAAGTAGCAATTACTATAGCAGGGGGTTCCACCTGTCAATTTGAATATTTATACAGATTCTGTAAGATAATCTATACGAGAAACTATGAGTGTAACAAGACAAGAAGTTATCCACATCTACACACACACACACACACAACAAGATTGAAAACTTATTCGTCAATACAATGTGGTTACATACATAAGATAGATCTTAAGCTTCGAGATGACTCAGACAACAAAATCAGGAACCAAAAATCAAGAAAGCAATCTTAATTTGTGGAAGTAACACACTTAATGTAAAATACATTTTACTTCACCTTTAACCAACTCTTATGTCTTCTCAATGTACCACCATCTAAAAGTGCCATCACTGTATACGACTTCTGTTCAAGGTCCGGAGATTTCGCAGCCAACAAACGTGCAACTTTCGTAACCTTTCTTGTTGCAAGACACAAGTTCAGTTTTATATACACCAAAAACACGTTTCATAATACTACAATTAGAGGAGGAGACAACATCGTACCTGCATGCCGAGTTCTCGGGTGGGCACAACAATCAGAGCCTGCACAGCCGACCTTTGTGCTTGAACAACCGAGAATATCAAAAGTAGGTATGCTAGAGTCTTTCCAGAACCTGTCTAGAGATAACCAAAAGAGGAACAAAAGCGCAGTAACTTCAGCAAATTACATTAAACACCGAGGTTTAAACATAGCTTGATAAATCAATTCAACGAGGAAATGAAGAACATATGCAATTTATGTGTTGAACACATGGATTTATACACCGGGCATACGGCATAGTTTCAAGCATTTTCGAAAACCTAAAATCGACAAATTTCAAAAATCGAAAGAAAACTCAATTGTATTGACCTGAGCATGAATAACACAGTCACGGCCAGAAAACAACACCGGCAGAGCTTCATTCTGCACATTTGTTGGCACTCTATACCCAACCTCCTCCGCCCTGCAATTACAGAATGATAATTTTCTCATAGACTGTAAAAAAAATTGCTTACACCAATTAACTGGTAAATTATCTTAATCGAGTCCAATTAGGTGTTAATTAAACACAAACTCCACAATTAATCCGAAATTCCACAGTTTTCACCATCGAATTCAAAAAAAAAAAAAAAAAGGGCGAAGAACCTTGCCTCTGGAGCACGTGATCGGGCACGTAACCTTGACAGAGTTCCCGCAGCGGGGAAGAAGTATCCTTCGTTACGGCGTCGCTTTGGTCGACATCGGTAGAGCTCAGAGAAGCGAATATTCGATTCGTGCGGTTACAAAATATCGAGCCTGTGCAGTTAGGAAGACTGAACGAAGGATAGTGTGGCTTCGTTAAGGAGGTCCATGGTAAGGGGTGCAGGTGCGCCGCAGAGGAAAACGCCATCGGAAGTTGGCCTACAGTTTTCCCGGTGAGAAAGAAGCACCGGAATGAAGATGATGCCACTCGCGAAATTACTTTTCTACCCTTATTTTGAACTCTTGTTGAATTAATTGGACCAATTATAGATACAAATTCAGCCCGTTCAGTAACGGAAATGGGCCGCCCGCTATTGTTTTTTAACAACATTTTTCGTTCCGATTTTCGATTTTTCTTTTTTTTTGAATTGGAATATATATGAGATCACAATTTCCGGTACAACTTTAATTTTTGAAAGAGTCTATCAATGTTATTATGTATTTTATATTTTAGGTAATTAAAATTTTGAAATTTCCGGATTTCGTCGATTCTGATAAAAAAAATCACTTATCGAATATTATTATTTATTCATTTAGAAAAGTACACCAAAATTTTATTATTTTATTTGTGTAAAATAACAATGTACAAACAAAGATTCGAAGAGTACAACACATAACACCAATGTATTATAACAAGAAACCCTAAAACCAGACTATACATATACATATATCTTATATATAAAACGAAGATATTTTGAACTAAAACCTAGACCTAAACCTAGGGTTAATTTTGTAATTTAATAAATGTCTAATTTAACCGTTAATTAATAAATTTATAATTTAAACACTAACTCCTATATTTAAATATACCGTAAGTATGATTCTAATTATTTATACATTTTTTATTTATTTTTGTTCTCAACTCTAACCACCCACTAAACCCCACTAATTCATCATGGTAGAAGTTATCACACCATGATCTCAACTCCTACCAATTTTATTCTTCTATTTAAACTCACAAGAACTCCACCAAAAATCATTTTTTTTTTGCCAAATTTCTTCTTCTTTCTCATTTAAAATTTTGTTCGTCTTCTTCTTCGTTTATTTAATAACTTTGTTATGCCGTTTATTTATTTATTTATTTTTGTATTTGTATTTGATATATTGTAAATTTCTTTTGCAGCAAGTCTGTTCGTATCAACAATCATTCGTGGTTGGAACGAGGTACTCACGCAATTCGATAGAAGGAAAAAAAATTATGTCAGACATTTATTATGTGCTTCTGTTAGTTCAAATTAAAGCTTTTTTTGTTATAATTTATTTATAATATTTAAGTTTTATAACTTACAAAGCTTTGTTGTTGTATTTGTATATAAAGTTACTCAGCAATTTTAAGACATCAAACGGGAAAAATTCAGTAAAGAAGAGAAGAAACCATTATCATCTCACATCATACACGAAATGCTTGGCAACATGTTAGAAAAATTCAGTAAAGAAGAGAAGAAACCATTATCATCTCACATCATACACGAAATGCTTGGCAACATGTTGTACATCTACAAACATTCATGCTAGGCTCATGTAATTATGGGAACTATTATTTATATTATTAGGTTTTAAGTTTGTGAGTATATTCATAGCTCCAAGGCCATTATTGTTTTTTGAATAGGCAACATAAATCTGCGATTTGTTTTTTCTTTTTTCGTTCGTTGATCCATCATATTCTGATAGAGTTGACATAGATTTTGATTTGAGAACTTATGCAATTAATTTTTGTTTGCTCAACAAATGTGAATGTACGTGTTCTCATTATTTTTAATTTAGAAAATTAAATTAGTATTCTTTTTAATGATTGTTGCAGCTTTTGTATATAAATTTGAATTGTCATCGTTGTAAATTCAATCAAAAACTTTAGAGAAAAAAAATTGCATAAGGGGAAAAAATTTAAAACGCAAGAGTAAATATTGTAAAAACTATCCAATGATTTTATTTGATAAATAATCATGAAAGATTCTTGCATATCATGACAAAAATTATTTGCCTCCCATAAAAGGAAAAGAAAAACAAATTACCATATAACCGTGTATTAAGAGTAGTAGATATATTTTGTGGTTGATTAAACAATTACTCTTCTTTTAAATGTGAATCGTGTATGCAAGTTTTTCCCAAAACCTAGCTACCTTCTTCATATGATTTTCGTAAAACTTAAACTAACATTTTGCTCTTTTTTTTCATGTCTCACCGACGCTTCATTTCATGTGGCAAAGTTTTGTTGCACATAGTTGTCTATTTCAGTTGTAGAGTGAAGTGATCGCGAAACTGATTTTGCTGCATCCGAGAAAAGAATTGCACAATAAAATGCGACCCGCAACAAGATCTAACTACTTATTCGAGATATAAGAATTTTTGTTAAGCATTTTGCGTAGTTAATCATGTTGCATTATCAAATTTGTAGCAATGTAAATGTTATTACTGAAATTTAAATTTATTTATTTTTATTACAATTATTATCGTCACTACCTATTTCAATAATATTTATTATCTATAATTTTCCTAAATAACACACATTAACAACAACTCCCCACTTCCAGTAATTTCCCGTTAATTAATAACTTCTCACATCCACTATATAATAAATTCATATATGTTTTAAGAAAATCGTTCATATTTGAATTTTCTTTTGTAATTTATTCAAAATTAGGGTTGTGAATGATTCATCTTCGTTGGAGGTGGAAACTAGCAACAATTCTTGGGTGTACCTTGAGACTCTCTTATTTCTATGTCCATATACTACTTTATTACTTATTTATTTTTATACTTTTTTTTTCTATTATTTTTATCAAAACTAAAGTGTCTTTCTGTACACTTTGTCACGGATTCCCCAAATATCAATCTTAAGTATGTTGAGAAACAAGAAAGTAAGAGGTGTCAAATGATGATATGCTGGACTTCAGCATATGAAGTCTTGGGTTAGATTGTTCAATTATGAAATCTATTATTAATTGTATTCAACAGGTTTTCAATATTGTTTTTTTTTATAATTCTTTTATGGTGTCATGTGTTCTCAATTATTTAATTTCAGTGTATTCAACAAATTAAATTTTAAATACTTATTTTCTTCTCTTTTGTAATGGTATTCCGTGCAACACACTGGGCATGGTTACTAGGAAAATTTTAGTCAATTTTTTTATTTTTACAGTTTTTTTCTTTCAAACAACGTTAAACACAAAAATCGTCCACTCCGAATAAAATTCAGTACACGATCTTCCTTATGTCCCTAATTTTGTTTTTCTTTCTTTACGGCCCCCTCCCTGATAGTTTGTTAAAAGAACTCACGATCTATTCTTCTCCAACTGATCTGTACATAACGCATTTCATCTACGGTTACAATTTTCTTTCTCTCATCCCCTTTCACATCCGTACTGTAAGTTTTCACCAACCATTTCTCACTTTATTTCTGCAAATTCGCTTAGTAAATTCGAATGCAGAGGAAACAACTTAGATAGGACAAAGACAAGCTGGATCTCTCTTGAGAAGTAAGGCGGGCAATTATGTATTGTATTTCCGAATTAGGATTATATATTTGTATTTGATTTATTATTACAATCGTCTGACATCAAATTTCCATCAATCTTTTTGGTGTTGTTATTGTTCACCATTCAATGTTTCCGATTTTTGTTTATTTACATGTGCTTTTTTTTTCCCAACATATATTATTTTTTCTTCATTTTTGACTAAATTTTGGTAATTTGGATTTTCCAAAACAAATTGATGCAGTCTCCGGTGTCAAGTCTTCAGAAGTTGGTAATTTCGTTGAATGTAATTAAAGATAATTGTAAATAACATTTTCGATTTAATGTATTTCTTAACGACATTATGGTAATTGATATCCGCCACAAATTTGGAGAATGCACGCGACCATGGATTTTTTTGGTTGATACATTCTATTCAAAACAGAAATCAGCGTGTTGACAGGTTTTCACAGTCACAAGGATATCAGATGATGAGAATCTTATACAACGATTTAGGAATAGATTTTTTCATCCGTTCTCTGCTAGAAATTCATACAACGCCTTTTAACCCATTTGTTTGTTGTAGACACATGGTGAAAAATATGAGACGAAAATGACGGGAAATATTTTCTATAAATTAAGAATTACGATAAATGAGATAATTGAAAATACAGAGGTTCACTGTTCATGTGCACAAGTTTCTATATGACCCCGCAATTTTGGTGATAGAGAATTTGGAAAATTAAGTGATTTCAATGACTGAAATTGCGTGACGAAATAAGGATTTTTTTTCTCCTTTTTTTCACTAAATCTACTGAATATTTAAGGACAATATATTCAATTTTCAATCTTGCTCTGGTAGGTTCTGTCATTTGTAGTAACTTTGATAAATTATGGAAGCAAAGATGAAGAGTACGTAATTGGCTATTAGAGGAAGACAGAAAACGTCATGAACAGGATCCCACCCTATGAAGATGACCCGACAATAAAATCATTCCTCTGTTTATAAGCTTAAAAATATTTTGAGGCTAGCGCGTTGAATAAGTTTCTTTTAACATTGGAAGACAACTCAAAATTCAAGATATTTTTATAACATGTTACTTTAATTTGGTTTTATCGTATAGAATTTTACATCAACATTTGATTGTTTCGTTATCGCGATGATGAAATGCAATTTTCCCTAGGGGTAAGATTTTTGTATCTTAGAGATTTGTTTTTTTTTCATTTGCGTGATATTGCTCTCTCTGTGAATTCGTTATGTGTCGTGTAAAATCTGATAGTTCAGGTTATGTAGTCGGGGCTGGCGGATTTGAATTATCGATTAGAAAATTTAAGACAAGAATTATCATATGGCAATAGCAAGATGAAATTGAATTCGTCTAATATCTCTTCGGACCATGGTCTGGACTCGAACACCAGCCGGAATTTGTCTATAGATTTAATCCCGATAGTTGGAATTCTTATGAGATTCCTTCAACAATTTATGTGATTTAATCTAGCCATGGATATAAATATAGAATGGTTGTACGTGGAATCTGGAAATAATTTTTAATTGCAAATTATGTCTATTATGTATATTTTTTTTGAAGAGTTTCTATCATTATCATGGTCTCTAACTTTTAAGTGCATATAAACCATAACTTTATGTACATGTAAAACCTGATTTGTGTTGATATTGAAGAAGAAAATATCCTCATTTTATTTTCCAAAGACCAGAGAAATATCTTGAAGACATAGTTACATGGGAAAAGGCGTAACCTGTTCTTGAAGAGGCACTACCTCAGTTCGGGAAGCCCTAGAAGGTTTTCGGGTTGATATTGTTTGGTTTAATTGTGTGGTGATTTTAGTTGATAGATAGACTGTTAAGGCCTATAATGCTCCTATGAAGACTTGACTTATCGAAATACCATTTTGGTACTTTTGTTGCTGCTTTTTCTGAGAACATTGAATAGGTAAACTTGTGAGCTGTAAAATTTGATTTTTTTTTTTTTTGGTTTTTACCGATACCGATCTATTGGTCATTTTATAGCCCCTATTGATAGTTTACTTACGTTTTCATACAAGCACACCATTCAGTATTTTGTGACTCTTCTCATATCTACTACATGGTTTTGTTCACTTTGTCACAACTTCTGCATATATCAATCTTGACTCTTGAGGATTGAGAAACAACGAAGCAAGAAATGGCAAGTCACAATATGTTGTTGTACTTCGACAAACTATAGAGCCTTAGGTTTGATTGGTCCATCATTAAAACTATAGTTAATTGTATTAATCAAGTTCTCAGTATCATTTATCCATCTTTGTACGATTTTCTTATGGTTTGGTGTATTCTCGATTATTTAATTTCATTATATTTAATATGTTAAGGTTTAAAACTTTTTTTTATAATGGTTGCTCGGGTTATGTCCTGATTTCTTTTTACGATTTTCTTATGGTGTGATGTATTCTCAATTATTTAATTTCATTATATTCAACATATTAAGTTTTAAATATCATTTGTTCTATAATGGTACCCGTGCAACGCACGGGTTATGGTTACTAGTAATATATAATTGAATAAAAGTGTTATTGTAATTTTTTATTTTATTTGTATTTATTTACTTAACTTTTATTAATATATAAAATAATTTTTATTTATAAAGGCATATATGGTAAATGAAATAGACTTATCAATTTACTGATTGAAAATATGTGAAGAATAATTAATTTTTTCTATATTTTTGCATAATAATCTTTATATATAAAAGAAAGGTTTTACCCGAAACCCTAAAAAAACAGTTTTTTCTTCAAAAATAAATCTCTTTGTTTTCTCCTTTTTTTTCCTCCTATTCGAGTGCACGTTTGTTTTTTTTTTTTTTTATACAATTATTTTCTTTAAAAACAAATCCCTTTGTTTTCTCCTTTCTTTTCTCCTCTTCAAGACACGTTTGTTTTTATTTTTATATAATAATAATTATTATTTTATTATACTTTTCTGCACATGTAAAAATTTTACCGTTTGCTCTTTTATCGTATGATGGGAAATTTTTTTAATAGCACGTTTTTTTTCTTTTTTCTTTTTCTTTTTTATATATAATTAATTATATATATACCTTCAAATAGTTCTTATTGCACGTTTCTAATATTTTTCTAATATAATTATTATTATTTTTTTGGGATTTTTATGCAAAAGTCCCCAACCAAGCATGTTTATTATTCTAGGTTTAGGGGACATATCTCTTTTACCAATAAGCCCATCCCTTTAATATTTATTATAACTAAAGGAAACATTCATGTATATCCCAATATTACCCTCAACCATTTATACCCAATTCTTAATTGTAATCCAAATTAATCAATTTTGTCCATAAAAGTTCAATTTTGACCACAAAAATTCAATTTTGATTTTTTTTTGGAGTATAATTTAATATGCTCCAATTTCATCCTTAACTTAATTTAATCTCAATTTGACCCCAAATTTCACAAATTATTAAATTTTGACCCAAAATTTTTTTTTTTTCAAAAAATATTTTTTTTTTCAAAAACTTTTTTTTTGCCGCCGGATTCCGGCGTTGACCGGCGGTCAACGCCGGTCTCCGGCGTTGACTTTTTTAATTTATTTTATTTTATTTTTTTTTTCTTTCTTCCGGATTTTTTCGCCGGTTTCCAGCGTTGACCGGCGGTCAACGCCGGTCTCCGGCGTTGACTTTTTTTTT
>NW_012192978.1:684497-727834 GCF_000504015.1 Erythranthe guttata
CATCAAGTTTCCGGAAGCCAGTCAAGGCCAAATCCTTAAGCAACTCGCAGCCCAGCCCACCTGCCCCCACCACCAAAACTTTAACATATTCTTTTATATCCTCTCTCAGCTGCACAAATAGGGGGGTTATCTTGATCATCAGATACATATTATAATGTCGAAAAATTCAATGCACAGTGTGCGTTTGAGAAGCTAATTACAAGATAAAAGGGCCTAATGAAAGAGTAATTCAGTGGTGGCTCATCAGAATTCGGGTTTCACAACAAGCACAATCAATCGAAGAGATTCTAAATGTGGCAAATTGAATGCAGATCAACTGTTTGTCGAAATTACACAGTCAAAACACACACACACACACACACACATAGAGAGAGAGAGAGAGAGAGATTATACTTCGGAGCCGGGTTCAAAGTTCGGGCCGACAAGATGACCGGGCCGGAGGAGGAGCTTGTCGAGGTCCCTTGATCTGCTGGGCTGAGTCTCCGCCATATTTGTTGTTTCGTAAATTCAATTCAAAATTGTGAAACGAGGATCTTCAAATACTTTGGCAGGAACAAGAAATTCTGCAGTGAATTGTACCCAAATGTATGTATGGCGTTCCGGGCCTTACAAACCTTAAACCTTATTTCTGCATCGATGAAGGTATTGCGTCAGAAGCTACAAACACGATTTTGACTGGATATTTGTAGGTTACTTTGTAACTGTTTAGTACTGTAAAAACATAACAGGAGAGAAACGGATGGTCTTGTCGCGCGGGTAGCTTACAATTTACGCCTTGTGCGTTTATGATTCCTAAAATGCGCTTTTGTATTTTCTTTTTTTTCCCTTGTGAACATAAATAATAATAAATATTGAGGGGAAAATATCAATATTGGATTAAATATGAGTGATTTGTTATATAAAAAATATTTTATTCAAATTAGAAAAAAGCTTATCTTCTTATTGGTATTAGCAGTCTTACGTTGTTTACGTCTTTCGTATGATTTACAAGCTATTACACGAGAGTGTAGATTAACCAGTGCACCTATATAATTAGTTGTGAATTCCTTAATTACAAATTACATATATATATATATATATATATATATATATATATATATATATCCAACAAGTTTACAATTTGCATTTCATATCTCAATCATAAATCATCCATCCAATGTGCACAAAATTTACTAACTATAATTACATTACAAACCAAACAAATTAATAAATAAATAAAAAAGGTAAATTCGAACATATATATATATTTTTGTATCTATATATGTTCATAAATCAATATATTGCTAATTTATCAATAAACTTTAGCATTCTATCTGTTAAACTAAAGAAAAAAAAATGTACCTATTCAATAACTCAGAATCTTGATCTTGGATTTGCTCAAACTCCATCTTTTCAATTGCACCATATATATATATATATATATATATATATATATATATATATATATATATATATATATATATGTATATATATATATATATGTATATATATATATATATATATATATATATATATATATATATATAATATATATATACACAATTAACACCACCTCCAAAAACCAATCATACTTGTGCATGAAAACTCGAAGAATTCGATTTTCCAGTAATTTCACGCTTCAAAACGAGAGCATAGAGAAGCTCGTTCCACGCATCGGGTACACCCGGCAAGCACCAATGGCTGCAGTCCTGCCGGTGAAGAGGAGCGGGCCCCACTTTCGGGCCCAAGTAGTACAAAGACGAGTGCCCGTCTTTTCTTCTAGAAGTCATATGAGTTATATTCAATACTCCAAGTGATTTTGAATCAGATAAATTCGAGTGCGAAGATAGTACTCGGGAAAAAATGTTGTATTTATTCCACGTGTGAGATGGCACGAGAGACGAACCGAGATCCGGTAGGGTTTCCAAGTGGCATGTTCCACCCGATCTCCAATCACCGCCCCTAAAAAGAGAAGAAATCATAAAATTCCTGACCTTTTTTTTTTTACTCAGTGGCGGAGGCTGAATAGGGCCAATTGGGGGCCATAGCCCCCCAACACTTTCCGAAATCAACTATTTGATTTACAAAGTTGTTAGTGACCGAGTAATATAGTGTGCATAGGGGTGGAAAAACTCGGAAAATTTTTGATTTTTTTTTTAAGTGAAAAACTAATTGCAATTTTGTTAAAAAGAAAAAATCGGAAGGAAAAAACTTGTTCCAGAATCAGAAAATTTCTGATCGAAATCGGCGTCCCAATATAAAATACATAATAATATTGATATCATAATGATAAATATTGTTCCAAAATCGTAAAATTTTGAATTGGAATCGGCAAAAACCAAAAAATCAGTTTCAATTTCCACCCCTAGCTAAACATTATAGTCGAAAATATAATGCAATGTGAATTTGGTGCATACCTGAAATGCACGGGAGCATATGTCCGAAAGAAAACTTGCGTTTTCGTAGTATTTACTTTTCGATTTATCCATTCAAAAACCGTTCCTAGAGCTTTCTCGTACGCACTATCAACACTCATACCCATCTCCACATTCGAACCTTCTTGAAAATAACATCCTCTGATAAAATCCATGTAAAATCTCATCAGCAAAATTAAAATCCTTACACTAAAGAACAAAGGGTGTGTGAAATTACTAAATTACCCTCTAACAGTCTTTTCGTAATTCCACCAATGCCCCGTGTTGAAAACGAGCACGTCGGCATCTTTCCACTTGGAGGAAGTCCAATCCATTTGATCCAATTTCAATGTCGTTTTGACCCTGGGCGGAGAATTGGGTGGGGCTCGGCTTTGAAGAACGAGAAACGGGGCCCGATAGTACTCGACGGTGCAATTATAATCGATGAATTTGAAAATCAAGAAGCCTTTGTGCTTTGTGATCGGGTTTCCGTTTACTTCGTATATCGAGTCATTGTTAGGAACTGCAGAGGAGAGCATGCAGAGAAGAGACTCCCATTGGTTTCTTCCGATCGAGTCTCCGGCGAACACGATGCGTTTGTTTCGTAGCTTCTCTAACATGATTTTTGCATCGAATCTGAGGTGGAAATCGTTTGTTAGTCCCTAGTTACGAACAATTTCAAAAAAATATAAATTAAAATCGACAAATCGAGTTCGAATTCAAATTAAAGATCGAATGAATCCAATGATTTTCGAATTCAAATTAAAACAAATCCTTGATCAAATATCAAAACACACACACACACACACACACACACACAAACAAACAAATTGACATGTCCGCCCAAATAAATAAAACAAACTAAAAAAAACAAAATTTCAGACAAGAAATATTCTGAGAAAACAATGATGTAATAAATTAATAATTAATTAATTATTAAAAAAATAAAATTTACCTGGGCAAGTTGCAACTCCGGGGCTGCCACCTCCACTTGGCGTAGAAAAAATCCGGCCGGCCATTTTCCGAGCACCGGAATCCTTCATCCAAGAACCGGCAATCCTTCGATTGGTACAAAGGATAGCGCTCATCCCACACCCAATCACCGTCGAACACGTCACACCCATCACCACTCGATAAAAAATCAATCTTTTTCTTCTTCCTACTACTCTCCTCACCACCACCGCCGCCGCGGCCACCACCACCGTCGCCGTCGATTCGGAGCCACAGAAGCCGCTCGTTCTGCGACGGAAACCTCGTCAGCCCTTTCGTCGCAGTTCTGTAATCCAGCAAAAACAAGCAGAAAATAACGGCGCAAACCGCCACCCCGAGAACACCGACGGAGGGTTCGAACAGCCGGAAGCGCTTCGCTCGTTTGTAGAAATCTCCGAAATTTACGGCGTCGGAAACTTCCGCCGCCGATGGGCTACTATTGCACATTTTTTATTTTATTTTTCTGGGGGATTAAAATCTGAGATAAAGATTCGATTTTTATTGTGTTCTACAGACAAGGGGGGTTAAAAATTAGTGGGCAAGCGAAACAAAGAAATGAATATAATCATTAAATTATGTTTCTTTATTTATTTATTTTTCTGCGTTTTGGGTTTGTGGCTTCTTTACTTGTTTGAGGAGTAATGGATGGCCGTTTGCATTGACTGTAGGGTTGTTGTTGTTTTTTTGCTGGTATAGTGTGATTATTAGTTACTAGAGAGAGAAACAAGAGAGAGAGAGAGAGTGGGGTGTTTGGAAAGCAAGGTACCAACTATGGCAGAAATGGAGCGGAGAGAGAGAGAGAGAGAGAGGGGGTGAGTGGGTAAAAGCAATGATGGGGATAGTGGTGGGGGGTGGTGGTGGGGGGTATATTGGCAAATAAGATTAAATTCAAAATCCAGATAGGATCTGTGCTGCTTTATTACATTTTCGTAATTTATATTATTGGACTAAAATTAGTGACCTCCACATAGGAAAATATGACAAGATAAATAAATAAATAAGAAATCAAAGATTTGTTTATTTATTTATCTTTTGGGTAAATTACACCCACATCCCTGAGGTATGCTAAAATAACTTTAAGGTCCATGTAGTATCGGTAATTACAATCGCCTCCCTAAA
Source organism: Erythranthe guttata (assembly GCF_000504015.1). The sequence continues at coordinate 689,000 of NW_012192978.1, forward strand.
ACATTGTTGGAAATTCTAACGGAATAATGCTTTGTATAAATTATTCCGTTAGGGTTCTAACGGGCTATCAGTTTCAGGTCAATGGTGGAGACAACATGAGATAATGAGTGGTGACATGGCACCCCTAACATTTCTTAAATCCTTATTATTTTATATACGATTTATAAATTTTCGTTTATAGTAGCACTAATGGCCCCGCATGAAACAAATATAGTGCATGTTGGTCCCCTAAACATGAAATCTTGGCTCCGATAATTGTTTTCAGGGGTTTTGTTGTAATTATCAATACCACATGGACCTTAAAGTTATTTTAGCGTACCTCAGGGGTGTAGGTGAAATTTACCCTTTTCTTTTTACACACTTTCTCTCTCCTTTTTTGTAGTTTTCTTTTAAATGCATTTAATAAGTAATATTATCCATATTTTTTTATTATTTAAAAATCAAATTATGTTAATATGGAAAAATAGTGGAGGCTATGACTTGATATAAAAAAATACATTTGCAATAAATTTATTGTATCTAAATTTGTTACTTAATTAACAAGCTTTTATTTAGTATCTACATCACATACTAAAGCAGATATTGATGTACTAAAAATATTACTAGCATTCCCTTATTCATTATTTTCTTTAGATAACAAATAATATGTTTTGGAATGTTAATATAGAACTTTGGGGATGTCAACTTCAACTCCCATTCTATGGGCTTAATTCCACTTTATACCCCTATAATGTAGTATCTTGGCAATTTGCATCCTCGAAAAAATTTAATAGCAGTGTCGAATTAAAAGAAAAATCATCCAGCCATTTTCTTTTATAAAATTAATTTCATCAAATATCTCCACAAATTATAGTATACCATACAACCGATTGAATATTGAATAAAAAAATTATGAGATTTTTTTTTTTGGTGAAAAAATGCTTTAAATTAATTAAGTGATTAATTCTTTTATTTTGGCACTTTGTAGATTAAACAATTTCCACTTAAAGATAAATATGCCATAAAAAGATGAATTTGGCTCATTAACTATTAAAAATTCAATTCAGGATGCAATTTGAATGATTTATTGTATTTCGAGGGTGTAAAATAATATTAAATATTTCTGAGGTGCAAAGTAATAATATGCTATATTTCAAGGGTATACAGTGAAACTAAGCCCATCTTATTATATTATATTAATCAAACAAAAAGCCCAAGGAAAATGACAATGACATAAGCTTGAGATCTTGCAAATAACGGACACAATGAAAAAGACTTGACGGTTAATTGAAAGAAAGGTAACTTCCGTTAAATTATTTTTGGAGTTTTTTTCATGGTAAAAAGTTGCGTTGAAAAGTAATAAATTAGTGGGGGGCAAAAAGTAAATATTTAACAAATAGGGGCGTTAATAACGGTTTAAAAACAGTGAGATCCACGTTGTTCTTGCATTTACAGTTCCACTTCCTTTTGTTTTTCCCTAATTAATTTCCATCAATAGTGCACATGAATAACCCCTTATTAGTTGACAAAAAATGGGTAAATTACGAAAATCTCCTGAAATTAGGCTAAATTACAAAAAAATGCACCCACATTTCCGTAATTACCAAAATCCCCCTAACGTTTGTTTCTATCTTACACCGACCCCATATACGGTATGATTTTTGAAGGAATATTTTTTATTACAGGTAATATTTCTCGAAAAATATCAATTTTACCCCTACAGACATGAATTTTTTATGCTACTTTTTAAAGATAAAAATTACCCCCCTCAGGGGAGTTATTGTAATACTACAAAGTTGTGAAGGTGTGTTGTTTAAGAATAATAAAAGATTTCATATAAAGGTCATGAAAGGGTAATTTTTGCCTTTAAAAAATAGTATAAATAAATGTCACGTCCGCAGGGGTAGAATCGATATTTTTCGGGAAATATTCCCTGAATTAAAAAAAAATCCCTGAAAAACAACGCTATAAGTAAGGGTTCCTTCGACCCTACACCCGGTGAAAAACACCGGGTGTAGGGTCGAACAAATCATAAGTAAGGAGTTTAGTGTAAGATGGAAACAAATATCAATAGATTTTAGTAATTACATTTACATGGGGGTGTTTTTTGATATTTAACCTAAGTTCAGGGGAATTTTCGTATTTTATCCAAAAAAATATATAACTATCAATATCCATTAAATAAAAAAGAAACTTGATGTGTCATGGTTTTCATATTTATTAGGAAAACTCATCTGTTACAGTTAAGGATATTAATTATTGTAATTAAAAGTATTTAAATGGAATGAGGTAGTGAGTCATCCCCACAACTATGGTTAATAAATTCTACACTGGTCTGCACTCTGCATGACTAAATAAATGATACAATTAATTACTCCTGTTTGAAAATTAATAAAGATTAAAAATTTAATTAATTTTTATTTGATAAATAAACATTGGAACATGAATTATTAATTTAATTGGATCAGTAAAATCTTGGACATGTCGATTCACGTGCAACAATTTTCCCAATGGAATATTGGCTCGTGTCAGTGATTTGTTGTTTCTGCATTTCATTTTTATTTTATTTTATTTTATTTTAAAGAGTGTAGCCAAAAATGCAAAATGCATTTTCCCAAAATTGAATAGAAAATAAATTATTTTAGGGTAAATACAACTTGACCCCCTCAGGTTTGAAAATTGTGCACATGAGTTCATTGTACTTTTAATATAGGTATATAACCCCCCTTGTGGTATTTTACTTGGCAAATAATTATGCTGAGCTAATACACGAACCTCCCTGTATTGTTTCTAATTGTCGAAGAACCCATGGTGTTAGAAAATTAGCGAGAAGCCCCTCGTGTTGTATTTTTAAAGCACATCGGTCCTTATTTTGAAATTTATTGTTGACTTATGTGAAAATGACCAAATTACCCTTTCAAAGAAATCTTAAAAAATAACACAAAAGGAACCAAAAAGAATTTTGGAGGGTATTTTTGACTTTCCAAGTAGAAAAAAATACACTTCTACTCTCACAAACTGCGCGTTCATTACACAATAAGTTGTTAGGGGTTTTTGTTGGATTTGACTATTTTTCACATAGGTGTTCGACTGTTCATGCTAATTTTTTTAACACACGGCTTTTTTTAGTAATTGGAGATTACACAAGGGTAGTTTTTACAAAAAAAAAAACCTAATTATGCTCGTTAGGAAGAAGAAATTTTTGAAAGTACAAGGTGTTTATATGCTTATTCTAAAATACTAGGGGTCATGTGCACAAAGTCCAAACCACAGAGATTGAAGTGCTATTTACCCATTATTTTACTATTACAAGTGAACTTGCAAGAAAATGAAAGTATCCATCAAGATGTGGGGCCGAATTAGTATTAAAATTATTAGTCCTGGGCTCGGAGCCTTTTGCAAAATCCAACACCACCAAGAGCTAAAAGAAATGGAATAAACTATAAACATTTTTCAGAAAATTAAATTAAAATATATATTAAAAAAAAAAAAAAAACTAAACACTTGTTCAGAAAATGCAATCATAAATAAATATACTTCTACATATATTAACCCCATATGGGGCCTTTTTGCAATTTTCCTAGTTGTTACCACCATAAGAGTAGATATTCTATCTCTTTTTTTTCCTTTTTACCCCATTTTGGGGCTGCATTATAATAGGCTCGATAGGGTCGTTTCAGATTTTTTATTACTATGGTAGGGGTACTCTTTAAAAAAAAAAAAAAAAAAAAAAAAAAAAAAGTAAACAAGACTTACAAACTCATCATCGGCCCACCAAACCGCAGCAAGTCAGCAACTCGCATAATTTTTCGACCTGCATTCGCAATTGATGCAAAAGAAACGGAAAACAAAAAGAAAAACAAATCGAAACAACTCAAATTTATTGACGGAAAATGGTCGTCGAGTTTACACGGTCCATCGTCTCCCCGTGAAGATGTTGTTGTCTAAAAATCAACCAAGTTTATTAGTAACCGTAGAAAATTCAACTCCAGCTTAAGCCCTAACTCTGTCGAAGAATCAAACAATCTAGTCGAACTAAGTCCGTTCCGTTGCTTTAAAGATCCAACGGCTTTAAATTTGTAAACCAAGATAATGCGAATGCGATTTCTTACAAACAATGGCCGAGCCAGAATTTTATCTTTGCGTCGTGAGCAAATGTATACTACAATTTTCTAGAGGGCCGACAAATAATAAATATACTAATCGATAGAATAACAAATCTCGAGTGGTGGGGGGTCATGGCCCCCTTAGCTCTATGCTTACTCCGCCACTACTAATGCCATTTAAAATATCTCATCAACATTTGATGCATTAACAATTTAAATCTAGAGTAATAATATATATATATATATATATATATATATATATATATATATATATAAAATTATAATTTTCATAAAATTCTCAATTTTAAGAAAAACATACACCAGAAATAATTCAGAAAAAAAACCCTCTAAAGACAAAATTTAAACAAAAAAAAAACGAAGCAAAATGCAAAATTCATAGCTTATGATCAGACCCATCGGAGATATTTGCGGCGTCGTCTGTGTGAAAGCTGTCGCCAAAACTGACTTCCGATTCGTCGGCGGATTGGGATTGGAGAAGAGCTTCTTGACGCTGTTGCTCCAATTGGGCTTCCTCGATAAAAGATTTAAAACCCACCCGCACGGTCAGGTACCCGAATGCTAGAGCTCCGGCCACCACCACCGCCGATCTCAGCGCGTTCATTTTCGCCGTCCCCCTCATTTTCTTCTTCTCTCTCCTCCTTTCGAAGACGCGCTTTTAAGGTTTTTCTAGCTACCACGATTTTGTAACCCAATTTTCTGATGTTAATTTAATTGAAAATTTCTGTTTAGTCCATAACTTTCTGCATATTTAAGATCTTGCTTAATACTATTATTACCCCTTGGAGGATTAAAGGTTTAACATTTTTCTTTTTATTTACATCAACTATTAATTTTCACCTTCAGTGGGGGAGGCGGCATAGAGTCGAGGGGCCATGACCCCCAAACATTTTCAAATCACGATTAATTTATAAAGAAAAATGTTTTTCTTTTTTGTGTACAATACTACAATAGTATTAAGTATTAACAACCACTCTCATAATTCTTTTAATGTGTTCAACCCCTGAACTTAAAATTCTGACTCCGCTAATGTTTACATTCACTAATGCAAATCAATAACTATAAATGCAAAACTAGTATGCATAAATGATCAATCTATTGTGCCTATTATTGTCTGTTTTATCATTTGATCGATTTACTTTTCTTTCCGACAACCTTTTGTATTCTTTATTGTCGATTGCATGGTTCAATTTTATGTATTTCGATTTGACTACGATTGGGTCATGAACACTTTTTATCTTTTATTTTTTTCAGTTTATAATCATGTTAAGAGTTTGTCTAACCATTTTTTCGTGAGCATGAATTGGGAAGAAAAAATCTTACATGAAAAATAATTGAAGAAATATTATTTATAATATGATATTAAAAGCTCAAATCATACATAATAATGTACAATTACCAATTGGTAATTACATAAATTTGATATAATAATAAAATGAAAGTTGCAAAATATTTAACCCCATAGTTAATTTCCCCTTAAAATACAATGATTTAATTTTTTGGATCCATAAAGAAACATTAGAGACATTTGGGGGCTCAAGTGAGAATATTGCAAACATCAAGGACGGGGTTGTAAACCAGGAAGAGTAGCAGTGGCAAAATCGTGGTTTTGATGCTTTCATTGTCGTGCTTTATCCACCGCCGTTTGTGCATCTTCTCCGTTCGATCCAATCCCCGTTATGCAAGTTAAGCGTCTCTCTTTCCTTTCTCGTTTTCGATTTTTCCGATGATTGTTTGCCGTATCCATTTTTTTTAAGCTCATACCCAATTTATTTGTATCGAATTTATAAATTAAATTAAAAAAAAAAAAAATCATTTTTTTCTACAGTTGTGAGAGAATTTTATGGTGGGTTTCTCGCATGGTGCTGTAATCAGGAGGCAACTGTTCTTAACAAGGTGCTTAGGAGGTTACAATTCTAGCAGCACGAATATTTGCTACTCCTCCGCCGTTAAAATGCAATCTTCAGCAAGCGGCGGCGGCGGCGGCGGCGCTTGGCCGGAGGTCGACGCCGTCACCATTTTGAGATCAATCACTCCTTCTCTTGATACTTCCAGGCATAAAGGCCAAGCTGGTGATGTTAACAAACACTCACTCCTTTTTTTTTTTAATTTAATTTAATTTTTAATTGGTAATATGTAATATTGATTTATCACTTCAATTTTTTTGGGTAACCTTGTTTTTAGATTAATGTTTAGTTTTAGAAGCTCGATTTTTTTCGTGTTTCTCGAAAATTCCAAGTGGCCCGGTTTCTAGATTGAGTTTAGCAGTATAAACCCCCAAATTTTAGGGTTTCTTGTTCTTGATTTGTTGTTTTAAACTGAAAAAGAATTAAAAAAAAAATTACATACATAGATTGCATTTATTATGTTTCTAATATATTTATTGGATGTTCGATTCTCTAACAGGAAAGATAGCAGTTGTAGGCGGTTGCCGCGAATACACCGGTGCACCATACTTTGCCGCTATATCCGCTTTAAAAATCGTCAGTTTTTACATCGGAATAAACATTCTGTTATTGCAGGATTTCGTTTCGTTGAGATAAAGTTGTTTTTCGATTTTCTGCATCGAATGTTTCGATTTTTGTATTTGGGAAAACTGATGATGTTATTATATATATATAATTTCAGGGTGCTGATTTATCGCACGTGTTCTGTACAAAAGATGCCGCCACGGTTATTAAAAGCTATAGCCCTGAGTTAATTGTGCACCCTATACTCGAAGAATCGTATAGTGTGAGGTGAATATTACCGTCAAATAAATAGCATTTTGTTCTTTCTTGAGATATTACGAATTCTATTTTCTCGTTTTTTTTTGTTTGTATTATGAAATGATGCATTTTCAGGGAGGAGGATAAGAAATCGATATCGGCTAAAGTTATCGAAGAGGTTGATAAGTGGATGGAGCGATTCGATTGTCTTGTTATCGGTCCGGGCCTTGGGCGGGACCCGTTTCTCCTGGTTTGCAAAATAATATATATATATATATATATATATATATATATTTTAAATTTTGATTTAGTGAATTATGTCCGAACATGGATTGTCTACAGGACTGTGTGAGCGAAATAATGAAGCATGCGAAGCGATCCAATGTCCCAATGGTTATAGATGGGGTGGGTAAAATGTATAATCGAAAATTTGTTTTTTTTAAAGATAGGGCAAATTACGGCCACCCCCTGAGGTATGACCAAATTACGAAAAAACTCTTGTTTGGGTAATTACAGCCACCCCTCATTTTAAATATTTTTACATAAAATTTATGTAATTCGGTTATTTACCGAAACAAATCGTATATTTAGTTCGGTAAACGGTATGAAATGTTGGCGTACTGAAATTTCGGTTCGGTTTTACCGAATTAACATCCCTAAATTTACCTCTGCAGGGGTCTTTTTGTAAGATAATACATAGTTGAGGGGTGTGGCTGTAATTACCCAAACAGGAGAGGGGTTTTCGTAATTTGACCATAACTCAGGAGTGGCCGTAATTTGCCCTTAAAGATATGCAAGAATTTAAATATGTAATTGTTTTTTTTTTAAGGACGGGCTTTTCCTCGTTACGAACTCTCTTGATTTGATAAGTGGTTATCATTTGGCTGTCTTAACTCCCAATGTAAACGAGTACAAGCGCCTCGTTCAGAAAGTTCTAGAATGTGAAGTAAATGATCGAGACGGAACTCAGCAGTTGCTTTCTCTTGTCAAAGGGTATGCATTTTTTAGTTTTTTTTTTCGCTTATTAAAATGATAAATTAAAATTTACATTCTATTCACTTATGAGTTTTTATCTTATTTTTTTTTAATCAGAATCGGAGGCGTGACTATTTTGAGGAAAGGAGCATCCGATTTAATCAGTGATGGTGAAACAGGTAGCATTAAAATAAATCATTATATGAAAATCACTTTATAACGAATTTCTAATTTATTTTGTGATCTGTGCAGTTAGTGCAGTGAGCAGTTTCGGTTCTCCGCGACGCTGCGGTGGCCAGGGTGACATACTTTCCGGAAGGTAATCGATAATCACCGCCCATAGTGGATAGTGGATACAATAAGTAATAGTTTTTTTTACTTATTAAAGTTTTATTTATTTATAAATAATATCTTCTCCGATTTGAATGTAGATAATATGCAATTTCAGTTTTGTGACTCGGGGTGGAAATTGGAATGGAATTTTTGAATTCCGCCGATTCCGATAAAAAAAAAAAAATTCCGATTTTGGAACAACATTTTTTGCTCCGAAAGTTCTGATTTCCGATTTTTTTGGAACGGAATTGGAACACATATTAGATTCCGATTCACGATATGATTTTAAATTCTGAAAATATTTCCAAAAATTCTGTCCTTTTTTATTTTCTGAAAATTACAAGTATAATATCAATATTATTATGCATTTTGTATTATGTGTGACAAAAAAATGGAATTTCCAAATTTCGCCGATTTGGATCGGAAAATATTCGACGTTGAAACAAGTTTTTTCGTTCCAATATCCGAAATTCCGATTTCCATCTTTTTCTGAACTTTTTCAATTTTCAGAATAGAGGTGGAATTAGTTTTCCACTTCAGAAAAAAAAAATTGATTCTTTTCCGAAGTGGTAATTGGGGTCCGTCCTATTCCCATTTTTTCTTGTATAAAATCAGTGATCTTCCATTGAAGGATTTTAGTATAACACATCTTTAATCACCGAAAGAGATTAAAAAAAACATCATTCTCCTAAGAAATTGTGTTTTCTTTTTGTTGACAGCGTTGCTGTATTCATTTCGTGGGCCCGTCAGTGTACTGAGAAACGGGAGCTGAGTGCGGGTCCTACGGTTTTGGGGTGCATAGCGGGGTCCGTTCTGTTGAGGAAGGCTGCTTCACATGCATTTGATAGTAAACGAAGATCCACTCTTACCACAGACATAATCGAACACTTGGGAGAAAGGTGGTATTTCATCAAAAGTTTAAGCCGAATATTCTTTTATGCCGTTATACAAATGTGCCAACTCTCTTTCTCTCTCTTACGTTGCAGTTTGGAGGAATTATGTCCAGTCAGTGAATGAAACGAAAACCGATAGCCTAGTTTGGAGTCGAAGGATGTTCCGTCGAGCATTTCCTTTATTTACTCGGAAACTCTGGATTGGTATATTAAGAGGAATTACGAATGTCGACTCTTGTATATGTTTGTGAGTTTTTAGATGTGATGAACTGAATAAAGTCGAAGGATTTTGCTTGCAAAAACTCACAACTTGATCATCTTATTTTGGTTATTTTACCCTAGGCATTCATCACAAAGATCCCGTAAAAGATACTAGAATTTGTTGAGCCGAAAAAATGTCTCTATCGGTCAATTGAGGCCCTTAATCACGAACAACGTCTAAATTACGCATAATAAATGAAGTAGAAATACGCGCACACGTATATGCGACAATGATATATACCACAGAAGTTCGTAAATTCATAATTTGAAAGCTTCGACAAGACCGGGTTTAAATACGAGTAAATCTATATAACACATCCAAAAAAAAAAAAAAACCAAGCCAGAGTCTATAATAAAACTGGCATTAATGTAATAATATAGATATTCCAATTTGATTCCCTTGCCTGAGTACTCCAGTAGCACAATCCAAATCCAGAACCATGTTCCTATCAATCTGGAAATGCAAAATTTCATATTATTTAAATTGTTAAAAAAAATAGTCTCATCTGAACTAAAGCTTCAAAGTTAAACCTGTTCAAGAATCTGCAGGTGGTGGTGGGTGTTGTGGCCACATCTGCTGACCCATATAAGGTCTCGAAGGGGGCTGTTGACCATAGAGTGCCGGGTCAACAGGCTTCCCCACAAACATACCCGGAGGAGCACCGACTGGAGGAGGAACACCCTGTGGCGGCGGCATATAATAGTACGGTACACCCTCGGAAGGAGCTCCAACAGGAATCGCCCCTCTCGGCATCGAAGCAAGCACCTCGTCTTTCAAATCCTCCCTCGGCACAATATCGACCAAGAAATCGAATATATCAGTCCTCGTGATAGCAGCAGCTATATCGTTCTTCTGTAGGGTCCGCCTCTTGTTCTCCTCCGTGTGGTTCCACGCGCGTAGAGTCAGCTCGAGAATGAACATTTCGCACGCACGTGCGAATATGACAGGTGCTTCTGCGGATATCATTCTCACATCCTCGTCGGCTTTCATTATCTTCTTGATTCTGGCCAATGGGAGGCTGTGGTTCTTGAAATCGGTGACCTGGTCGATTTCTTCGTACTGGTTGGACCAGAACTGCTGCAGCTGCTGCTGGAGCTGCTGTTGCTGCTGCTGGTGGATGTGCTGGTAGGCGAGGTGGTGGTGGGCAAGCTGAGCTGGCGTGGCGGCGGTTTGGGGGGATTGTTGGGCTGAGGTGGCGGAGGCAGGGGAAGGGGGTCCTGTCATGTGGTTAGTTTGGTATAGGTTCATACTATATGGCATCTGTCCATTTCCTTGCTGCTCCATTGTAGGTGATGTAGCTCTACGGGAAAATTTTAGGGTTTTGAGTGTCGATATAACATCAAAAAGACTAGATCAATTGAAATCGTAATTACTTCAATGAAAAAAAGGAAAGACAAATGTTTGAATATAGAAACCGAAACATTTTAATCACTTGTGCAAACAGTGAAGAATATTGGTACTAAAGAAGAGTTGACGAGTAAAGGAGAACACGAGCAAGGAGTTCTGCGAGAAATAACTACACACTAAATGCAATTTGCAAACATTCACAAATCTGATTTTCTTTTCCAGAGGAAAAACGGAACCGCCAAAAGCTCAAAAAAAAAAAAAAAATTGAAATCGAAATCATAAATTGTATCATACGAGGACAGAGGGAGTCCAAAAACTATGTAAATGCACTGTTGCTTTCTAAATTCTCAGTCCCAATTCATATATTTATTAAGGAGCATTTCGGAACTAAAAGAACTCTCGCAAGAAAACGGTGGAGGAGGTTCGCTTTATAAGCTAAATTTCCCAAAACCAATAACACACAAACCATCTCGCAATATTGCCACGGAAATCAGTAATCCCCGTTTTATTTTTTTCTCGCACTCGATCTTCATAAGTTAAGAGTACAATCAGATTTACGATCTAAAAGCTGTTTGAATCATCAATTGCTCCTAGAATTTTTACCTTCTAAGAAATTATATCTATGTGTAAGGGAATTCAAACTCAAACCGAATCAAACAAATCCGATTACATCGTCTTCCAAACTTCTACCATCATTGTTTTTTCTGGCTAAATTTCCATTTCTTTCAGTTATTCAAACTAAGCAACAACAGAGGCATACACATATACATACAAAAAATTCATCTCCTGTCAAAATATCTAACTTGCATAAAAAAATAAATTAAAATCGAATATAAGCAGAAAAAATTCCCCAAATATGTGGAAGATGATATATTACCTAATACGACAGCGTATACAAAATAAAACGCAGCACACACACACAGAAGCAGAGGTAAGGGGCAAAATCAATACCTATATATGAAATCACAATCTGAAGTTCAGGCTTCGCTTCACCGATCGCAAACCTAAAACAAAACGAATTTAAGCAAAAAAAAAGAAAAAGTAAAAGCTGATTTGAAAAAAAAAGTATATTCGTTGAAAAAAGTGTGCGCTTCGAAATTGTACCAGTGAGTTGCGGTTGAAATCGGTGAGCGAACTCGAGTAGAAGACGATTGCAATCAAAGCTAGGTTTTCTGCAATAAATAGCTTATTGAATCCAAAACCATAAAACACAGTTCATCACCTGTTATTTTCAATGCTGATGTTTGATTGTACATATAAACACACACACACACAGACACATATATATATATTGTGTGTGTGTGTGCATAGGTGTACCACCGAGAATGCTCCAAGTTTGGTTCGCCAAACTCCACAATTCAGTATTACCGAAAATGACCCTTCTCTACCCGACCCGACCCGACCCGACCCGGCACACCTTGAATTTGACGGATATATAGTCAACAAACAAGACTATAATTATAATTTACATAATTGAACTTTAATAATTTCTCTATTGATTAATTAATTAGTTAGTTACTGTTTTTTTTATATTTAATTTAATATTAAAATTGTTCATTAAAATTTTTTTAATATTAAAATTGTTAAAATTTATTATTAAACGTAATTTTCTAAAAATATCCATAATTGTATCATAATTTGTATAATTTTTGGAATAAAAACTATAATTCATCGTTTTAATAAGTTACAGTCCTGCAAGGAATGACCTAGCTGTTGGAGCAAGTGAGCCTGTGTCGAGTTCTTTTGCCAACGGTCGCTAGGTCGAGCTTGTGACACATGGTTAGCATTTAATCTGGTTAACGTCTCTCGTACACCTCTAATTTATTTTATTTTATTTTTTGGTAATGAAAAAACTCGAATCCAACCATATAAATGCACTGGGTAAATCTACACTCGTATAATAGCTTGCAAATCACACGGGAGATGTAAGTCACACTAGACCAACCACGTGTGACAAGTTCGACCTAGCGGTTGTTGACAAGAAGATTCGAACCTGTGTGAATTAAGGGTAAATTACAAACACCCCCCTGAGGTATGGTCAAATTACAAAAACACCCCTCTTGTTTGGATAATTACAACCACCCCTCAACTCCTCAAATTTAGTGGAATCTTCGAGATTATATGAAATATTATCACTTTTGTACCCGTTTTATCCCATTCAAACACTACATTATGAAGCAAGATGATCATAATATGTGATTTTTAGCTTGTATATATCAGTTTGTGGTGCATCAGAAACTGTATTTTTACACAAAACGAGTACAAACTAGAGCACATTCCACGGATTCTAGATGATTATGTTGAATTTGGCACCATAAGGGTGGAGGTGTAAGAAAAAATCATAGTTGAGGGGGGTAGATGTAATTATCCAAACAAGAGGGGTTTTTTTATAATTTGACCATACCTCAGGGAGTGTTTGTAATTTACCCGTGAATTAAAGTGTGTGCGGATTTGTTTCGCCTCTATTCTTTTTTAATAATAGATGGTCAATAATGGTTGTTAATTGTTAATTAAAATAATTGCCGGGGTGTATTTTATTTATTGTAGATAAAAAGGATGTGTTGGGAAATTTACGTATTCTTCTGTCCCACCAAAATTGTGAGCATGTGAAACTTTCCTTTTCCCCCCACTAAAAGGTGCCTTTTGCAATAATAGCCTAATCATCAATTAATGTGTACCGATGGCACCCAAATTGTGGATAAGCAAAAGTAATTGCCAAATAAATTATTCCACATAATACTTTTAAATTATTTTATAAACATAATAATTTTTTTTTTATCAGCATTCTCTACTAAATTTGGATTTGTGAGTTTTTTTTTTTTTTTTTTTTTTTTTTGCACCAAAAGGCGAAATCTCTCGCCCCCAGAGCCCCATCCATTGGCCCGACAAGTATTTGATGGAGGAATGTAAATCATGGTAACTCAACGGTCCGTTAAGGTAGCGGACCCGAACCTGGTGCCCACAAGGTTTTTATTTTTATTTTTTTATATCAGTATCAGAATGGCATATTAGAAATTGAATGAAAATAAAACATATCGCAAAATAAAAATCATTACTTGCGAAGAAGGCCTACTAAAGTATCCTCGAGCTCGTATGTTTTTTTCGATTTTAACATGACAATACTAAAGAAATGAGTAAATCACCTAAAATAAATAAATTGAAGTGACATAAATTATACAAATAATATTTCTTAAGTAACGATAATCTAAAGTCATCATACAACATATGAGCATGACTGAAAATTATAAGTTTGGCCGAAAATTTATAAAATTTGGCCCAAAATTATAAACCATCAATTAGGATAATATATAAGTTTCAAGCCCAACAAACCTTGATTCCATATGTACTGAAAAAATCATCCTTGGGTGACTATGTTTGATAAGATTAAATGTCGACTGCTGAATGTTGAATATGTATCTGAACAACTAAGAGCACCGTCTAATTCTGAATGCAAAATGCTTTAAGTTAACCATCATCTTATTTGAATTTCTATCGAATATTTAAAATTGTGTTTGATCTTTAATTTGCTATTGAACCTAACACGAACCAAATTTGAATAACTCTATTTTGTGCACATATTTAGTTATTTTATTCGAATCAAACCCGAGCCAAGTTTTTCGTAGTTTATCGAAAGTGTTCAAATTTTGTGGTCTATTTCAGAAACCGAACTTAAACAAGCTTCTAAAAAACGATCTCCAATCGAGTATCGAATAATGTACATAGAAAGAGAAAACGTATAATAAGTGAAACGCAGTGTTCCATTAGTTCGAACATGTGAACCAAACTTTATTATTACATTACACACCTAGAAAAAAGCGACTATACAACTACGAAAAACACGCTTTAAGAAAACATCGAAAAGAAAAGCAAATTAAACAAACGACTCTCCTCCATTTATTTACATGGCTCTCACTTACTCCTCCACCACCACAATAAGGCCTATCTTTCTCTTTCAATGAACATAAAAGATAAGATTATTTATTCATCACCACCAATATTTCATATGATCTACTTTGTTGTGGCTGCAATTATGCTCGGCTTTTCCACCTGAAATTTCATCGACACACGCAATCAATTAATCGTTGAAAAGTAGGAAAAAACGAAGATACATGGATGCTAGAAATTACTTTATAAGGTCGAGTATTTGTCGGGTTTTTCAACCAAAATAAGCACGTATTACATATTCAAATGTACAATTGATCAATTTTAGCAGCCCTCTTCGGGTTTTCATTCATGCATAATAGTACACATTAGTCGTAAAATAACAAATTCCTATCTACTTTTTTCTTTCTTTTTTGAAAAATTGTGGGACCACTACACCAGTGGCCGTATGCTGGCTCCGCCACAGTGAACTAATTTGGTTGGCTGTAAAGAAAAGTTGGGACCTTACTTGACTTGGCTATATTACGGTCTTTTTAAATAAACACGACCATCGTTTTCGTGACGACTTGGACAAATTATTAATTAATAGTGTAGCGTTCATTATGTAATCGAGAGCATGGCCACCATCGAAGAAACGGGTCCACTAGCAATAGATTACATGGCGGAATTAAATATGCCATTGGGATCTTTGCAAATATACCAAAATATATATTGTTTAATTAACAATTGAGAAAGAATCAAGAAATTACCATGAATCTGGCCCCCCATATTTCTTCCTCTAGTGCAGGAACGGCCGTAATCTTATTTTTCGGGTTCTCGTAGCTTCTAAGTTCCCCGACCGTTGTCGAAAAGAAGCATCCTGCAAAAAATCAATCAAAATAATCATGATTCTTGAAAAACAAAAAAAGATTTTAATATTTTTTTTTATAAAAATGGCGATTTTGCCCCTGCTCACCTTGTGGGAAAGAAGCGAGCGATTTCCCACAAGCACCCTTGAGCAAGTCGGCATCGTTAGCAAACGCGACACATCCATCGGCAGTGATTCCCCAATAAAGAGGAACCTTAGCTTGTTGGTCCTGTCACACCACCACCAAAAACATAAATAAATTAGTTGGTAAGATATTAATTAGGCAATTCATTAATAATGTCTATATATACACACATATATAATAAATTACTCACGGTAGCAACAAATAAAGTAGAGGTGGTTTTATCGAAAACGATGAAGGCGAAGTTCCCTTGGAGGTGGCCCACAACGTGGTTCGGAGGGTAAGGTGCTCGATCACGAAGCGTTTTGTAAGCCTCGATTACCAAAAGAACCTCGTTTGCGGATTTTGCAAGCCCGTATTGTTGCTTAAGGCTCCCTAAATTGTCGAGTGATCCTTCGAATAGGCAGAAAATTTCGTCCTTAACCGCAAATAATCTGCGCCATTTTATCACCCGACAATATTAGTTAGGTTTCAAAATTAACTATTAAGTAATTAGTTACAAGTCCTTTTTCATTATAAGAATGAGGTCCACCATTTCATTTAAACAAATTTATACAAACAAAATAAGAGCACCTACCAAAGTCTAAACATGAATATAGATATGTATATTAGGCATGGCCTATATATTAGTAGCGGAGCCAGAATTTTAAAGTCCGATGGGACCGATTAAAATAAATTATTTGGAGGAACCGTTAATGCTACTATACACAAATTTTTTAAATTTATATATAAATTAATAAAAATTTGAGAAAGTTGGGGGGCCATGGCCCCCGGCCCTATGCTTTCTCCACCACAGCCCCGTATGTTTTCAAGTCTTCAAATATATAGATCTCAACCAACCTTATCTTCATGTATTTTCCTAAAATTTACCCAAAAAAAGTTGTTTCACCATATGGAAAAAAGGTTTGTGGATCCGATTCTTCCAAGGCGGGTATGGGCCGGGTCAAAATGTTACTAGACTAGACCGGATCGAACAGCTGAGAAAAATCTGGATTTGTGTCCCAATACGTGGCATACATGCAAGAAAATCAGGACCCATAAATATACACACACAAAAATGTTTATGGACCTGAATCTAAGAAAGCATCTTTCATTTATTATTACATCTTCTTTTATTTTATTTATGACGAATAGAAAATAAATAAATAAATAAATAAATAAATTATCAAAATTAAAATCGTAAAATTCTTAAAAAGCGTGTATTTTAACTTAATTGTGATATTCAAAAGTGTGGAGTTAAGTTACACCGGTATAACATCGACAAATTAATCATGGTTCTGACTCGATGAAAACGTATTAAATTAAAGTTCGATAATTTAATATTTTACTAAATTAATAGAATTTTTGTTGATCCGAACTATATTAATTTATTGAGGCTTAACAGTTAATAATTTTCGCAATTTATAATTTCTTACAAGTGCAGTAATATATATATATATATATATATATATATATATATATATATATATATATATATATATATGTGTGTGTATATATATATATATATATATATATATATATATATATATATATATATATATATATATATATATATATATATATATATATATATATATATATATATACCTGGGCTGTAAAGAAGACTGGTTGCAGTGAGTATACGCCAGCTGGACATCATCGCCGATCCGAACGGAAACCGCCGATGAGTTCGCCTCCAGGAACCGCGCCTCCAGCTTCGCCGCCGTCACTTTGGGCGATGGAGTCCTGCTCCCGGCGGCCACCAGATCCTCCGGCGGAGACATTATCGAGCTGCTGAATATCCCTAACATCTTCTCTCTCTCTCTCTCTCTCTCTCTCTCTCTCTCTCTAGACTGTGTATATACAGACAGAAAGATGTATGTATAGTATTAAGGGACTGGAAATGGAATGGAGAGGAAATATGGCTAGGGGCTATTCGGATTTATAGAAAGAAAGGCGAGGGTGATTTTGTAATTTCAAGGGAAATTTTATAAAGTCGTAACAACTTTGCAATTCACTCCTTACAGTAATATCAACTTGCATATTACTCCCTTAAATCAATAAGTATAAAAATGTAGTACACTTGTTTGTACAACACTAGCCAACGCATGTTTGTTCAAGTTTTTTTTGGATTTTCATCAAACTTTCAAAGTTGTATTTGTGTTTGTTTGGTCACTAATCGAGTTGAGCTCAGAAAATAATCGAGGCGAACACGAATCGAATAGATTGATTTTCTATATGTACTTCTTCTTTTTCTAGTCGAACTCCAATTCGAGCTGAACTTCATATAGCTCAGTGAACGAAAATATATGTCTAACTTGAGTTTTTCATGTTAACAGATTTAGCTTAAACAAAATTTTAAGAAACCATATCGAACTGAGTATCGAATAGTTTGGTCTGATTTTGAGTTATAGTTTCATAATTCGTAACAACGAATCTACTTTCGAAGTATTGTTAATATTGAAAAAAATGTATAATTAAAACCACTTCGCAAACAGAATTGTTTAACAAAAATTCAAGGAACAAATAACGTTTATTTAAACAAAATGAAAACAGTGAAAATTAATTTTTCTCTAATAAATTATTTTTTCGGATTTTGAACATATATATTCAAACTATATGTCAATTACGTGACCACGACCCGAAAATGAAATACTCGAAGTAAGAAACCGTGGAAAGAATTAAAGAAACAACTAAGATTATTACCTAATGAATATTCTATACTATTTTCTAGTGTACTCAAAATATCGATTTGAAATTGATATTCTTTTTACATTAAAACATAAACAAAATTCTTCATGTGTAAATTTCATCATTATGATTGAGAGGACAATAAAATCCCAAAAGCAGCTTAAGGGAGTGAAGTATAATTTCCTGAAATTTGAGGGGCTATACATAAAACAAGTATTAATTCAGGAGGTCGATTGATATTAACCCTTAAAAATGGAGTACTGTGTAATTATTATGTACAAGGGTGGGGTCCACGGATGGGCGATTATTCCCGTGCGTCTGAAGTTGAGGTTACCTTACCTGGGACCCACCTGAGTTTTGGATTATTAGGTGACGTGTCAGGCACTGGAGGTAAAAGCAAAGGAGAGAGGAGAAGGGGGAATCATCCTGTGTGGCGTGTGGTTTGTTCCAGAGTTTTACAAGTGACAACGGAGATTCTGCCACGTGGTCTGGATTCTTCTCTATATTTAGTTTTGGTTAAATAGCATTTAGCCCCGTGCGATTACAAACTTTTGTAGATGATCCCCATTATACATTTAATATCCCCATTTGGTTGATGGGCTAAGTTCCGTTAGTTTTTCCGTCAAACATAATCTCGTGGAACAAACTTCAAGAGGGTCATTTGCAAAAATAAAAGAAGAAGGGGGTCATCTGCGCAAAATTATGTAACCACATGGGTTAAGTCTTGAGTGTTATTTACCCTTTACTTTTTAGTCATCACTTAAGTATGAATTAACAGTCAAATCCCTATTTGGCTATTGTTTAAACTATCTAAACCATTTTTATTTCAATAAATTATTATTTTTTATAATAAAATATTTTATTTTAATGAAATGATTTTTTTTTTAAGTGAATTAAATAAATGCACGGGATTAAATAAATGCTAATTCTACATGATAATTCCCCAGAAAAAGGCCTGTTAACAAATGGTTTGAAAGTCGTATGAAGTAAGATTCAAAACCAAACAAAGGTGAATTACTGCTAGTAGTGGAATTTTGATGTAGAGAGATAAAGGGTACGTTTGGTTCTATTTCTAAACTCACTTTCCAGTTTTATACTATACATAAAACCGGGATTATGTTTGTTTGAGGATTTTCACTTGGAAATTCCTATTTTTCTTAACATTTTTTCCAATAGAAATACACTATTCATCTTTTCCCACTTTTCAAACCTATAATAATACCTACTAACCTAAATTACTGCTAGTAGTGGAATTTTGATGTAGAGAGATAAAGACGTGGTTCTTACCCTAAATTTAGATCCGATAATTGGAGGGATATAATCGGAATAAATATTTTTATTTATTTTTTAAAGGAAAATAAAAGAAATCAATCCCAATTTTGTTTGAAGTGTGGTCATAAATCTGGAAATCAAAATTTTGAAAATTAGAATGAGAAATAAATACGCTTTCGAAACCAAAATTTAGAATTTAAAATCGGATCGAAAATTTGAATCTAGTATATATTCCAATTTCGATTAAAAAATCATAAAAATTGGAAATTGAAGTTTTAGAAATGTAGAATGAAAAAAAAAACATTATTCCAAAATCATAAATGTGTAAATTAGAATCGATAAAATTCAAAAATTATATGGTGATTTTCGTCATAACCTAAATATTCACCATTGATGTAACAATTTTCTCAATATCTTAGCTCTCTCTCTCTCTCACACGCGCACACACCAATAATGGAGCCTAGATTTAATTCTACGAATTAAATTACTACATCTCTTATTTAGTTCTTGATATTATTGTATATTTTTCATTTAAAAATAAATAAATGATGGTATTTAATTATTTTAGTGTTTTCTATTATCATTTTTTGATGAATTAACAAGCACAATAATTGATGTTAAAGCAGCTAGGAATTAGGATACGAATTGTATCGTTGACTTTGACAGAATACATAACAAGATAGCATAAAATAATTAATATTTCACCATATATATTTGTATATTCTATTTAATAATATTGATAATAATAATATCATCAAATGCAATAATTGTTGAATATTATTATTTTATTATATGGTATTACCAACGGCCCACAGTTACAGGCAGTGATGGCACCATACGAGAACGATCAATTCAAATCTTATCTCTTTCTTATTTACAAAATATTATCCATCCAAAAAATTGAGAATTATTTCAAAATAATACGAAATACCTTTTGTTGTACTAAAATAAGTATATGCAATTGGAAATTTGGAAAACAAAAAAGTTTTATTTTAAAATAAATAAAATATAATATAATAGTATAAAAACAATAGTTGCGCCAAATTAACCTGAGGCCTGAACTACAATAGCATAAAACGGCAAATTACAACCACCTCTCTCGGAAAAAAAATTAATTACAAAAAGACTCCTTCGATCCTACACCCGGTGAAAAACACCGGGTGAGTCTTCTGCTGCCACGTGTTCCTTTTTTTTTATTTTTCTAAAACCCCTAAGGTAAACCCTAGCGGGGAATATATTATAAAATACAAAAAAAGGACACGTGGCAGCAGAAGACCCACCCGATGTTTTTCACCGAGTGTAGGGTCGAACAAATCTTACAAAAACAATCATTTCTTTTGAGAAATTACATTCAATCGCCCTGTAATTTGTAAATTTCTTACATCACCCCCTACAAAAGAGTGTTAACTTAAAAAATCTACAAATTGCAGAGAATGATATAAATATGAAAAAAATTAGGGACTTTTTTGTAAATAGAACGGTCCTAGGGGGGAAATTGTAATTTATCATTTTTAAAGATTGACAAAATATTTTGCTAATTACTAATTTAATTACTATAATAACACATGCGGGTCCAAGTTTCTAACTTCTAAAACCACGGATGGATGGGCCCACAGTTTTCTATGTACTAAAATTCCATGTTCATGAAATTTGTCTTAATCAAATCATAAAACTAATAGTACATAATTAATAGATTAATTAATATTAGATTTTTATAATATTAAGGTTGATTAGAATCAATTCATGTGACGACTTCTTTTGAGTTATGTGGAATCATGAAATAAGACATATCCTAAGCCAAGTTGATGGAACATGATTTCAAATCGCATATATTTTTGGGTAAATTACAAACAACCTCACGTATGTTTAAATTACGAAAATTCTCTTTTCTGTTTGGGTAACTACAAGTACAACCACCCCCAACTATAAATCTTCTTACAAGTCCATTCTTGTGGTTTTAAATTCAGTGGAATCTTCTTGATTATATGGAATATTATCACTTTTGTACCCGTTTTATCCATTCGAACTCTACATCTTGAAGCATAAGATGCAATTTTTTGGCTTGTATATATCAGATTGTGGTGCATCAGAAACTGTATTTTTTACACAAAACGAGTACAAACTAGAGCACATTCCATGAAATCTAGATAATTATGTTGAATTTGACACCATAAAGGTGGGTGTGTAAGAAGATTTATAGTTGAGGGGTAGATGTAATTATCCAAACAAGAGGGGGATTTTCGTAATTTGACCATACATCAGGGGTGGTTGTAATTTACCCTATATTTTTATTTAATGATATTTATACATATATCATTTAGAAGTAAATAAATATAATTAGATATAAAACTAATTAAAATAATAATGGGAATTTCATAAAAAAAATAAGGGGCAAATTACGACCACCCCTAAGGTATGATTGAATTACGAAAAAATCCCTCTTGTTTGAGTAATTACAACCATCATTTTCAACTATATATTGTCTTACACATCCACACTTATAGCGTCAAATTTACCAATTGAATGAGGGGTTTTTAGTAAAAAAAAAAATGCATAGACATTTACAAAGTGGTGACATTGACGCCCATAGAATTGGGGAGGGACCCGGTTTTTTTAGTGATGTATGGGCAAATTGACAGTCACCTTTGCCACTTGCCTTTATCCTATTATTCTTCATTATTTATTTATTTATTTTGAATTTTTTCTTTTTTTTTTTTTTGTCATTTTCATCTTTAATAAAATGGTAAATTACAATCACCACAATGAGGTAATGTCTATTTACAAAAAAACCCCTTACTTTTACATACTTGCATCCTCCTATAGTTATTTGTAAATTTCTTGCATAAACACCCCTTTTAAAGGGTGGATGTAGAATTTTTTACAAACTGCAGATGGCTGAATGTAATTTCTTAAAAACAAGAGTTTTTCCATAAAATTTTACCTGAGGGAGGTGGTTGTTATTTACTCTTAATGAAATATGAAAAGGATATTTCATTATAAAATCAAGAAAAAGTGACATTTATTTATTTATTCATTTTTTGGTGGGATATTTTAAAACTTACTAAAATATATTATATGTGTCAATATCATTTTTTTTTTTTGGAAATTCAAGTCCATTACAAGGGGAAAATAGGGGAGTGAGGGACTCGAACCCTAGACTATTATCCTATTGGTAAATGTTAGGTACCAACTCTCCTAATGAGGGTTGGTATTTAATTTTTCGAGTCTATATTAAAATCCTACTAATTTCCAGAGTCTATTATTTAAAATTATATTCAAAACATAAAATTAAAATCCAACAAAAATTTTCATTTTTTTATTAATAAAAAAAATAAAAAAATAAAATCTACAAACAGATACAGGCCATGATTAAAGTATGGATAGAAGTCACAATTGGGCAAAGTGTAAACCACATCTTCTTCCATTTCCATTGACCTTGGGTACAACTGCTCGATTAGTGGAGAGTGACGTCACGGAATCAAATTCCCCGCCAAAGTACCACCAATTTCTGCAGTGCGCTTCAAAAGGTTGTACATTACTGATTTTTTTTTTTAATTTTTTTTCCTAGATCAAATATAAACTGTGTCGATTTTTTTTATTCAATTAATTATATTATATACCAATAATGAATATACTCTCCATTTACAACAATATTTGTTAATTGTTATATACATATTTTTAAGATTCAATCACTTTTAATGATTTTCTTAATATATGTGTAAAAAAAAAAATTAAACCATAGTATTTATTTTTATTTAAGAATAAATAATAGCATGGAATATTCCCACTTCCCATAATTAGGGGATTTTGGACCATTTAAATATTCATGTGTCGATATCTTAATTGAATCATATTCTAGTCATTTGTAGGATATGAGTCAGATCTTCAACAAGATGTCTTAATATTGGGTAAAAAAAATTCAACCTGTTAGAGTTTTTACTTTTTTAGGGGATAAAAAATAAATAAACAATAAAAAAATAATAAACCTCTATAAATTAATATAGTCGGAACTAGAAAAATTCTATTAATTTAGCAAATTATTAAATTATCGAGTTAATAATTTAACATGTTTTCACCGAGTCGGGACCGAAAGAAACTATTATTTAATCCAGGTTATTATCTTTTTGAGGTACTATTGTATTCTATTTCTACTATTTTAATGTTACGGATGACGTATTCGTGCAACGAGATAGATAAGTTCGGAGATTGTTTAAAAGTTAACTTTATCACGATTAATTAAATAATTGAACCTTATGTTATGTTTGGTTAGTAGTTCGATGTTTTAAAATTAAGTCGCCGGCCATCGATTAAGGAGAAGAAGAAGAGATCACAGTTTATTGGAAAATTGCGTATTGTAATTTTCCAGCTCGATTAAAAATTAATTGAACTCTCATAAGATTGGATATCTTATCGGAGCAACCAAACATACATAGTTTACATGGATCTTTTAATGAAAATCAATAATATAAATCGATATTTAGTTGTAAAGGTATTATTAACCAAGATAAAATTATGCAACCTTACGAGAGACAATTGTATAATGAGGGGATCAAAACACAATTTTCATTAAACTAAGATTAAGAAAAAAAAAAGAAAAAAAAGAAAATCTAATTCTTCTAATTGTTTTGGATTCTTTCAAAAAGTGGTTCAAAAAACTTGTAATTGGTTTTGCTCCACCCCTAAATTATTGGATGGGAGACATTATTTTTATTTTAATTTTAATTTACACCCTCCAATAAGTAGTTAATTCAAAAAAAAAAATTATTAGTGGAGTAGATGTTCTCTTGTTTGAAAGTAACCCATTGTTAGTTTAATTACCTCTCTAAATTGACACAATTGTTTCAAATTGCATATCATATAGTATTTAAAGAAGAATAAAAAAGGCAATTGTATT
This sequence comes from Erythranthe guttata, assembly GCF_000504015.1. The sequence goes on from NW_012192978.1 coordinate 713,328, forward strand.
CTTGGGTTGTCACTTTACCTCGTTTCTAAATTTATTTTAAACAGTTGATTAGCTCTTACATCTTTAATTTTAAATAACAGATAAGCTCTTAACATCTTATAAGCTATTTTTAACAACTTATAAGCTTAATTTTGGATTAAGTGTTTGTTCTCATACAATGTTCCAAACATTTGCCGCTTTAATTCCAATAAATTAATTAGTAGCCTATTTTCTTAAAAAAATATTATAATAATAAAATTATTAATAATTGTAGTAGCCCATGATATTTCATTCACACAAACGAAGATGACAGAAAGAATAAAGAATCAAATGTCAATATCCGATTATGTTTGCCATTTATGTCGATGAAATTGAAAGTTATTTTTTTAATATATAAATACATAATATAGTTACAAATTTTAATAATATCAAATATAATTGTACATGGACTTACAAAATGAAAATTTGACATGGGCTTTATTGTTAGCCCAATATTTTGACATGGACTTACAAAATGTCTGTACAGGCTTAATTTCACTTTGGGCCCTAAAAATACCATTTTGACACTTTGCACCCCAGAAACAATTTAATAGCACTTTACACTCCCAAAAGGTAATAAATCATTCACATTACACACAAATCGATATTTTTGATAAAATTCTCTCAGTAAATTATTTGTTCGGTAGGTCTTTGATTAAAAAAAAATTGTGCATTCTTTTTTGATATGCCTAATTGGCCCAACCTAATGGGCCTACAAATTATTTACCTACTGGGCCTAGAGTCCAATATCGAAGACCACTATCACCGAAGCCCAATCACCTTCAAATAAGGTTGGGGCCCGACAATCTCAACTAAGCTATAAATAAAGGTTTGAACTCATTCCTTAAGGTACGTCCTATTAACTGAGCAATACTATTAACTGTATTCTCTGGACTATTTCCACTATCAGCACGTCTGACTTGAGCGTCGGAGGGGTTTACGCCGGATCAACCCCCGGCCTAGTTTACGTGTTCTGTGATCGCAGGTACCTCAGGATCATCAAGTTGTCAAGCTACTGATTCGCTTTGCTCTGCCAGTTCGTTTTCTACACTACCTCAGGTGATCTAAGTAATTAACATCATCATTTTGGCGCCGTCTGTGGGAACGATGCAAACCAGATCACGTAGCCAACAAGATCCTCATAAGGAGCCAACTCGGTCGACACTACGAACCCCTTGAAAGGCAACTCACATGAGGAGCCAACTCCCTCGGGTCTACGAAACCACAGCGAGATAACTCCAACGAGGAGACCACGCTCTGTCCTATAACCCGTTGCGAAGCAACTCCCACGAGGAGCCAACTCCCTCGGGTCTCAAAACCACAGCGAGATAACTCCCACGAGGAGACCACTCGCTCCGTACTACAACCCGCAGCGAGACAACTCCCACGAGGAGCCAACTCGCTCGGTACTACGAACCCGCAGCGAGACAACTCCCATGAGGAGCCAACTCGCTCGGTACCCTAACCCGCAGCGGAACAACTCCCACGAGGAGTCAACTCGCTCGGCACTATAAATCCGTTGCAAGGCAACTCCCACGTGCAGCCATCTCGCTCGATAATAAGACTCGCTGCGAGACAACTCCCACGAGGAGATAACTCGCTCAGAGCGACTTCAATCCGTACGCTCCTCAATTGCGCGTCATCCAATGCTCCTACAACTTCGCTGTAAGACAACTCTCCGGAGGAGACAACTCGCTCGCAATTCACTACACAATCGCAAACTCGAGTTAGCACGATTACAACCTTAGAAACATTTAGAGATATTATGGGAATCTATTTAGCCTGACCAGCTTGACTACTCAAATTTCTTTATTTGTTTTCGACGGGTCCTTCATTAAAACGTGGCCACGGTCCAAACATACTTACAACCTACGAGGTCTAACAAGGGGCACGATCCCCATAAAAAAAAAATCTTGAGAGCTTGATCTCATCCTCAAGTACATCACGCACAAGGCTATATGTAAACACATACGAGCAACGCGTCGAAACATTGACAATGTCAATGAATAACAACTCCCACGAGGAGATTACTTGATCCGTGCTACTACATTATTGCGAGGCAACTCCCACGAGGAGATAACTCGATCAACTCTATTACCCCGCGACGAGACAACTCCCACGAGGAGATAATTCGCTACTACATCGTCGCGGAACAACATCGACGACTCAAGTAACTTTCATCGCGACAACTTGGTCGCGCTACGCGCCAACGCGCCATCACGCCCCTCCGACACACGCTCCAACACGTTTTCGCACACCATCAGGCCATATGCCAAAGAGCGACCACTACAATTTTTACTCTCGACACGATCGAGAACCCATTTCAACATGGCTCCCACATCGACTCGAGAGTGGGGGGCTTAATGATATGCCTAATTGGCCCAACCTAATGGGCCTACTAATTATTTACCTACTTGGCCACGAGCCCAATATCGAAGACCACTATCATCGAGGCCCAATCACCTTCAAATAAGGTTTGGGCCCGACAATCTCAACTAAGCTATAAATAAAGGTTTGAACTCATTCCTTAAGGTACGTCCTATTATTAACTGAGCAATACTATTAACTGTATTCTCTGGACTATTTTCACTATCAGCACGTCTGACTTGAGCGTCGGAGGGGTTTCCGCCGGATCAACCCCCGACCTAGTTTACGTGTTTTGTGATCGCAGGTACCTCAGGATCATCAAGTTGCCAAGCTACTGATTCGCTTTGCTCTGCCAGTTCGTTTTCTACACTACCTCTGGTGATCTAAGTAATTAGCATCATCATTTTTATATAACAAGATTTAATTTTCAAGTTCGAGGGTGCAAAGTGCAGAATTGTACATTTCGATGATGTAAAGTGGAATTAAGCCATATGTATAGTATCTATTTTAATCTGATTTAATCTTGGAATTGTACAAGATTCAAAGAACGCAACTTATATCTATTTTAATTTGTAAAATAAAAGTTAATTTTAATCAGAAGAAATCACTTCCGAAAGCAAGCATCATTTTTTTCTTTAGCACCACATAATCTTTAAATTATATTTATATATATATCAAATTAAATATTTCGAAATATTGAAAAGCCAATGGATTCTCTATTTATAGTTTTTGTTACGAATTCTAATGCAGAGAGCTAATGGCACTCTGTGAAGCAGGATTAGATAATTTGCAAGCCCATCCCTGTAAACGTAAAACTCGATACACGAAAACACCTGCAATTGCTCCGATAGTGGGGCCCACAATATATATCCACACGTGATCGAATCTCCACGAAACAATCGCCGGTCCTATTGACCTTGCTGGATTCATCGACCCTCCCGAAACCGGCCTGTCGTTTCATCGAAAAATAAAAAATAAAAAACGGGTCATAATTTAATCGAACGAAACTTTTATTTAATATTTAATTTACCCGGTGATTAGCACTCCTAGACATATTGCAACTCCAGCAAGAAATCCAGACAAATGCTGTCCTAGCTGCAAATTAAAATAATGTAACACATTTTTTGCAATTTTTTTAAGGAATATATATATATGCAGAAGTGTTTATATATATATATATATATATATATATATATATATATATATATATATATATATATATATATATATATATAGATATGATCTTACAGATTGTGGCTCATTGAATAATGATGTAGTTAAAAACAGAACAATGAAGGTTGCAATAAGCTCCACCCAAAAAGCAGCTTTTAATCCATGTAGTGGTCTAGTCACCATTAGCTCCGATTCGATACCATACACTAATCTCACCGTATATGTTGCTAAAATCGAACCACCAACTTGTGCGATTACATAAAACGGAACCTTGAAAAAAAAAACAAGAAAATTAAGGTGAGGATCAGCTTAACTAGAATCACTTTTTTATTTTTAATATTATTAGTTTTTTCTTTTTTTTGTTACCTTAAACCATGGGAAAGGACCGACTGCGGCGAAGGCGATGGTGACAGCTGGATTAACATGAGCACCGGAAATCGATCCTATGGAGAAAACTATGACCACTACCGTTAAGCCAGCTGTCACGGCATATTCCATTAGCCCTCCTTCGATTCCCATAAGACGCAAGTTTGCTACTATTCCTCCAATGCAGAAGATCAAAACGAACGTACCTATAGCCTCCGCCAACACCTGCGGGTTTTTTTTTTTTTTTTCAAAATGACATCAGCATTTTCTTTTTTCTTCGATTTTTTTTTGAAAAAAAATTAAATAATGGGCCTAATCATTTTCACATTCTTACCATTCGGACAAGAGTCGAGTCGATTTTGCAAGGGGAGTTCGGACAAGCTCTCATTTCTGTAGTGGTGTCTCCAAATTCTTGATCGTTCATGATTTTTGTCTTTCGTTTTTTTCTTTTGCGTAAATCTTTAAAAGATTGATGCGAAAAATAGATACAAAATTTGCATTGGGTGATGAGTTTTTCTTCCTATATGCACTTCAAACTTGAGAAGCTGGAAAAGAGGGGCTGTTAATTTGTTGGCTTAAAACACACAATACTTGTGTTTCTCCTATATATATCTATATATATGTGTGTATATATATATGTGTGTATATGTATATATATGCATGGACAAGTTACTCATGCTTTTTCTATGTCCATGTAAATAAGACAAGGCTGACTAGTTCAATTTCTAACTGCTTCTCAATTATCCATTACCTAGAACTCAATAGTTTTCGGTGCACGTAACATCATTTCACACTCGTTCACGTTCATTGCATGCTTACGAACAAAGACGAGTCGGAGATTTTCACACACGTTTGACGATTATATATATCATCCTACGTACAAACAAAATCTTGATTTTACTTTTTTTTTATATGTATATATGTATATTTTTTTTAAAATTCAAATTTTGAAGAGTAAAGGCTAGGTACCAACTATCGTAATAGGCAGCTGTTCAAAATCTTGTTACATATGCTTATATTACAAGGATGAACAAACAAATCTAGAACAACATAAGTTGAAAAATCAAACCTTAGATGTAAAATTGAAACCATTACACGTCATCCTTTCAAAGTACAAGGAAGAACTAAAACCAAGCCTAGATCGATCGATATCAAACAACAAGAAATTATCCTCCATTTGGAACGAGCCGATCACTATCGAGTACTCCGCCATTTTCCCGCCATCCAAAAACGCAAGACAAGCCGAATCGCCGCCTACTTGCTTCATCGAATTCGCCCCGTAAATTGTCCAATTCTTGCCATTAGCAAACTCCAAATCGATTTGAGGCACATGCAACCCCACTCGACTAAACCCTATTGCGGTAGCATTGAAGCACGTGTTGAACGGCTTCACACTCTTAGTACGGGGAATATTCTTCATCGAATTCAAGAAAGATTTACGAAAGAGTTTGTAAACGTCTCTCCGAAGAGTCGTGTAAGGTACGAACGTGCTGATCTTGATTCCTTCGAACGGCGACATCGTAATTACGGAGTTTCCGTTTATTGACAACGACTTGATTCCTATAAAGTAATCCGCGGTTTTAGGGTTTCGAAGCATCGGCGTGTAGGAAAGAAGATCCGCCGCGTCGAAATTTGTCGGCGGGAGAAGTTTGTAGGGCCCGTCTCCGAAGAAAACGACGCCGTTTGCGGAATTTGTGCTCGGCAAGCAAATTGCGAAACTTCTAGAAAGTGCGAGATTTGCGGAGAGTTGAGATGGGAGAGATAATGGAGCTAAAGAAAGGCTTGCTAAGCCGACAACTCCTTTTGGGAGAGATTGCAGAAGGGGTTTTGGAGCACATGATAAAAACGTGTTGTTTAAGGTAATCTTGGCCGTTGGATTGGTGGAAGATAGGGTTAGGGTTTTTGTGGTGAGTTGGGCGGAGGCGCATGATTTGGTTCTTGGGTTTATAGGGGTGACTGTACAGGCGGTGCAGGGGGTGGTTTCCGGCGGTGGTGGGGTGATTGGGAGGGAGCATGTGGGGGAGAGGAGGTAGGTGGCTTGGATGCATTCGGTGGAGAAGCAGGGCACCGCCGTGGGTCGGCGGCGCGTGGGGCAGACGCGCCAGGAGAATGGGGCACTGAGGTCGACGGCGTAGCGGTCGCCGGAGTTGAGGGTTATTGTGTAGAGGGAGGTGGCGGTGTCCTTTTTGAGCGGCGCCACCAGTGTGGCGGCGGCGGTGGTGGGGATTTGAGCTGATGCGATCAAGATCAGGAAAAGAATGACTGGATTTTTCATCGTCTTCATGGGGTGTTTTAAAATTTTAATTAGTGGTGGTTCATCGTTAAGTTGAGGTATAAATATAGAAGTTAGAGAAAATTGCACTTCACCCCCTTACAAAATGCTTGTTTTGCACTTTCCCCGTCAAAATACAAAAAATGAGGTTGTTCCCCTTCGAAATATGCAACTCGGTTCACTTTGCCCCAAATATGTATTTTCGATCTAATTCTCACCGAGTGAAGGGTGTATATGTCATTTGACATCTTCTGCTTGAGAATCCTTATTTCAGAGTTACTTAGGGTTCCCAAATTAGCAAAGTTCTCTTCTCAAATAGATGAAATTTCTTCCAAATTCGTAATCATTGTAATGTAGGGTGAAAAAAGTTTAAATGACATTTAAAGCTTAAAAAGACGAAATTACCCTTCCAATTTACTCAAACCTATCAAGAATTAAATCGGAAATACAAATTCGGGGCAAAGTTCACCGAGTTGTATATTTCGAAAGGGGACAATCTTGTTTTTATATTTTCAGGGGGAAATGCAAAAAAGACATTTTTTTAGGGGTGAAGTGCAATCTTCCCTAGAAGTTAGTATACAGTTTCTCTACCGACATATCACATATAAGACAAAGAACTCATGATCAATATTAAATTCTTGTATATTATTAATAAATAAATATGCCATGCAATAAATTGATTATATATTTTAATTATTTATTTCATCGAGATGAGGTGTATAATAAACTCGAACTCGACTTTATAGTAAAATTCATTGTGTTTAATAGAGACTCAAAACTTGTTACAACTTAAAGTTACTTATGACCAATCGTATGGGGCCGTAAACGAACTGAGCCGGTTCGTAAATTCGATGAGATGACTCGACAAAAGTAAATAAAGAAATGTGTATAGTATTTTTTTTATTTTCCACTCCCACTAGAAATAGTTGACTTAGTACAATGGCTCTCTATGCTTCGAGGGGCTGTGTGTTGGCTGTTTGACTTTCTTACAAAGAATTAATTTTTCCGATCAAGATTTACCATAGAATAAAGAACTGAGATATCATTAAATGATTTGCTCGTTGACTTTTTAATTGTAGATAGAAATGGATTAAATGATTATGAAGTTGATAAACTCTGGATCTGGACAACTATGGCTAGTTGACTGTTTGGATTTAGTTTGAATTTAGAAACAACGTAGTTTGACTTTTCTGACAAATTTATTAGGCTCTCCTCAAATTAACTTGTGCTATTAAAATGTAGGCTAAAGGTGAATTAGTATCAAATTATGAAAAAACCTTTGATTATGAGTTTTCTTAAACATTCGTTTTATGCAAAAATACAGTTTATGATGCACTACAATCTGATATTTACAAACGAATGCACACATTTTATGATTATCCTGCTTTAAAATGTGGAGCTCGAAGAGGATAAAACGGATACAAAATGGAGAATATTTCATACCATTTAAAAGATTCAACTGAATTTGACACTGTAAGAGCAACTCCAATGAGAGTATCAAATGGATTATCAAATCCATAAACCACCTTTTTTATATCCCAAAATTAAAAATTTCTACTCCAATGGGAGTATCAAAATAGGTAAGTATTTTGATATTCTACCTCTTTGTGTGTAAAAATACATCCTGGAAATTGAGTTATCAAAAAAGTAACCACCTAAACATCCAATCACAAAATGACACGTGGCAATTACAAATAAAAAATACTAAAAAACTTCCAATTGATTATTAATTTTAATGACCATGGTCGGAGTAGATAAACTATAAATGAATATTAAAATATTATCTTAATTATCAAATGAGTATTTGATAATCCAATTTTGATGTTTAGCATTGGAGTTGCTTGAAGGAAGGATGTGTAAAAAAATTTATAGTTGAGATGAAGGTTGTAATTACCCAGACAGAAGGGGGTTTTCGTAATTTAATCTTCCGATAGGGGTGGACTTGATTTACCCTAAAATGTAAAATATTACTATTCAAAAAAATTAAAATACAAGATTCATTAGGGCACTAGATTACACCGTCAACTATGTGTACATTCTACATAATATTAGTATATTACACACAACAAACAGAGTATTACTACTACATCATGACAAGAAATCAAACAGAACAAACTTAATTAGCAGATTATCACTAATTAACAAATTAAACTAACTCTGAAGCTGGATTTAATTAATTAAACAGAAGTAAAATTGAAGTTGGCACACGTTGTTTGAAGCCCCAACAACGTAGAACTGAAACCAAACCTATTTCTTTCAACATCGAACTCCAACAAGTTATCCTCAAGCTGGTGCCCGCCGACAACAATGGCGGTCCTAGGTTTCTTCCCTCCATCCACAAACCCCAGGCACACCACCTCGCTGTTGTTCACGTACACCATCGAATTCCTCCCGAACATCGTCCACGTCACGTTGTTCCTCAGCCCTAGCTCAATCGCCGGCACCGCCGCCCCCAGCCGCGTGCTGCCGAGGCTCGCCGCCTTGTAGCACGGCCCGCCGACGAACGGCGCCACCGCCGCAACCCTAGGCACCTTCGACAGAGACTTCGTGAACGCCTTAACGACGGCGTTGTAGATCGACGTGTGGAGGACGGTGTACGGCGCCACCGTGGAGATCTTCGTTCCGCCGTTGCCCTTGGCGTCGATTTTTAACAGACTCGGACTTAACGGCACGGGTTCGCCGTTAATTTTAACGGACTCGATGTCGATGAAGTACTCCATCGACGGCCAGGATTTGTCTGGGAAGTCGTGGAAGATCGGATGGACGGTGGTCACCGGGTTGACCAGGAGCGGGGTGTACACGAGTCGATTTGAAATTTGTACACGTGGCATCATTGTGTAGGGCCCACTTCCGATAAACATAACCCCCTTTGAAGAGCTCAAACATATTGCGAATTTTTTATTAATTCCTAATGACGTGGATAATAGTGAAGTGAGTGACGTGGCACTCCGGCCGAAACCGGCTATACCTTTAACCCCAACGGCTAGTTTCTCACCGAGAAACAGCGACCCGCATGAGAAAAGCATGTTTCGGATCCGGACGACCCGACCCGGATTCGACCCGGTGGTGGATTGTACGACGAAAACGTCGGTCGCCAGCTCACCGTTCTGGGCGGATCTCTCGACGGTGTTGTACACAATACTGGAGCACGTGTTGTTGTTGCAGCCGGGCCGGGGACCGTCGAAGCAGTTGTCGCAGGATTTGGACTTCGCGACGGCGCACGGCGGCGAGCCGCATAGGGCGGGGGCGTAGGTGGTGCTGGCGTACTCACGGCGGTCGCAGGCGACCCAGAGGGCTTTGCCGCCGATGTCGACGGTGAGTTTGACGGGCTTGAGTGGGGTTCGTTGGAAGATGGTGGTTAGGTATTGGCCGGTGGATGGGTCTTTGGTAACCGGAAGTACGACGGCGCGTGGGCGGAACGGATTCGCCGGCGTTCCGGCGGCCGTTGTGGTAAGGAAGAGAGAGAAAATAAAAGAGAGTAGAAACAGAGTAGAATGGAGGAAGACATTGTTTAATTTGACCTAATACTAAAGATGGAATACTTTGATGGTTTTTATATATAGAATGTAATAATATCTAAATATAGCACATTGGGAATCGTGAGTCGATAAGTTTCGAATACAATGAGCTATTTTTACTCACGGTTTTATCCATTTCCGGGTGCAATCTTGCATCGTTTGGCAGAAATTCCGTGTATGGGCTTGAAGAGAAAATGTGTAGGTTTCCCCGAGTTTAAAAATATTTGTGTGTCATGTTATTTGTCGCTCGTCGCCTTGGGAGTATGTACATAAAATAAACAAGCTTGCGTACATCGAGTTTGTCGAACAGGCGCATCAAAAGAATAATGAATTTACTCGACTCGTTTGCATTGACCTCTAGATAAAGGCCTTTACACAAGATAAAGATTAAAACAGTCCCATGTTAGATCCTTTCGATTACAATGACCGACATAGGCTCGTAGCGTGTGACATATAAAAAAAAATCCGAAAATATATGAAACGAATGATATACCCTTCTTGACTTAAAGATTCTAATATCTCATTATGGACGGAAAAACGATCTTTGTCTTGTATATTTATTTCATTGACACCGCCGCGCAACTTAAAATAAATCGCAGGGGCATTGCAGTCTATCAAAAAAGTCGCAATGGTCAACTTCGGCCAAAGGGTTAGTATGACGTCGTCAATTTCCTTAAAAATATGGACGGAGGGGCCAACTGAGTAAACGGAGCCATCTACCAAGGAAACTAGAGTTCGGTCTGCAATTTCACTATTTAGGAGGGGGTAGAAATCAAATTAATCAAACTCTTCTGAACACTCAATTGTATTTTTAGGGTGGCAATTTAATTCAATCATTAAATTAATGATGATTAATCTTACCTTATTACAAGCTAAATAAGGATGAAAGGGATAACAATAAACACATCTGGTTGACTAGATTAAGACAGAAATCTTCTGGCCTTATTGCTATATATATATAGTTGTAAAAACAATGCAGTTTTAATGGAGAGGTCCATTGTGAATACTAAGAAAAACAGAGCAAGAATTTAACTAAATCTCATTAAATTAATTAGTACAAAACAAGAGTTGCATTCATTCAGTTAATGTAAATCTACCTATGTATTACATGTGTTTAAACCATGTAACATCCTTAACTAATATATATCTTATACAAATTATCCGGACAATGCTTCGAAATCCGACAACGAATTCTTCTCCACCGTTGCCAACGACGAAAACCCGAGCATCGAATTCCCCAAATTAAACTCCAACAAGTAATCCTCCATCTGATAACCCCCCAAAACAATTGCATCCCTAGGGCTCAATCCCCCATCCAAGAACCCTAAACAGAAAACTCCGTCGCCAACGTCAACCATCGAGTTCCTCCCGTGAATTCTCCACCTCACCATCTCACTCTGCAAAACAAGATCGACAATCGGCACATCGGGAATATTCCCCACCCCTTTCGAACCAAAACACACCTCAAACGGAGCCACGGCCGAAACCCGAGTCATGTTCATCGCACTAGCTGCGTCGAGGTAGGCCTCGACGAATGCCCGGTAAACGCCGCTCTGCATTGTCGTGTACGGAACAAGTGTACTCAATTTTGTCTTAAAAGGAAGCCCTTTTCGCTGCAGAGACACCTTCTTGCCGGAAACTTTGATTGACCCCACATTTATGTAGTACCCATCCTGCAAGAAGAACCCATTTTTCAAGAAAGTCAACGGAGTGTACACCATCGAGCTCTCGTCGTAGGGGCTCCCGCCGAAGAAAATCGAACCCTTTGACGACGAAAGACGAAGCGAGAATTTGCGACGGAAAAAACCGAATTCGGTGGAGAATTGCGACGGAAACGAGATTCTAGAATTCCCTAACCCTAGCATCCCTTTCGCGCCACTAGCCAAACCCTTCATCAACAAATTCGGCGCGCACGAGAACAAGAAATTCTCGATTTTAGCCAACGAGCGCGACCCAATATTCCTCTCCCAAAACTCCATCGCCACTCGATCTTCGTTCAGATCTCCGGACACCGACATTCTCGAAACAGTGTTTTCGGGGTGTAAAAGACAATTCTTGGAGGCGCTGTGGCAGCCGTTGACTGGATTCTTCGCCATTGAACACTTCAGAGAGCAGCTCTTGATGGGCTCGTGAGATCTGAGAGTAGGGTTCGATTCGCAGTCGACCCAGACGAAGCCGCCGTTGATATCGACCACCAGCTCGACGGCGGCGAGGGTTCCGCCCATGAAAACAGTGGCGATGTACTGCAGAGTTGTGGGGTCTTTCTTTAAGGGGAGAATCGCTGCTTTTGGTAAGATGGGGTTTTGTGAAAATGAAGAAGAGGTGAGAGAAAGTAGTGTGAGAAAGAGAAGGAATTGAAGTGAGGAAGAAGAAGAAGAAGCCATTGGAGAAGAAAAAAGATCTGTTTTTTTTTCTTTTCTTGTCTGTGTTTCTTTTTTTGTGGCGATGTGCCGCCGTTGAGGGCTGAGTTTTTAACGTGGTACAAAAGTGTAATTTGTTTGAATAAATGAATTTAATGTTTATTTTGTGGAATTAAATAAGATTTGGATAAGAACAGAGGGGCTGAATTTTTGGATTTTTTCTTTTTTAATCTGACTAGACTTTTGTGGACTTCTCCACTACAAGGCTATCTTATTGGTTATCTTTTATTTTTGTATTCTTTAATTGTCTCCTTCATAACTTAAGATATGGGATCACTATAACAAATCCCAACTTTTGTTTACTTGAATACCAAAAAAATAAATAATAAATAATTAATAGTAAATTACTTTAATACCCTTAAGGAAAATTAAAACCAAAAAAATATTACAAATATTATTGTTGGTTCTTAAATACCAAATAATCGAAAAATCCTCAAAAACCATTTTCCTCCTCACTGACAAACCCCTCACCTCCTCCACCTCCTTGTTCTCCCTCCCCCAGAAACCCTAAAAAACCTCAAAATCAAAGAAATCAAAACCTTACACAACTTGTAAAATGGCTTCAAATGACAATAGAATGGTAGTTTACGGGCAAGGAGAACCCATTAATGTATGTATTCATGTATTTTTTGAGCTAAAACATCGATTTTGATATTTTTTTTTTTTTAAATCCGCCATCAACTTTCGACACATACAGGTCGAAAATGTGCTTATTTTTCGACATGTATGTGTCGAACAACATAATAATTGATATTATACTGGCGGTAAAATTCGACAGTTACTCGTCGAATTTTGCTATTATTTTCGACACTTAGGTGTCGATTTTTTTCCTGTTGCAAATTTACTTGTCTAATATTTTCTCCACTTTTGTGTAGATCGATTGCACCCATTCATTTACCACGTCAGAAAAATTCCCAACAAAAGAAACTTTAATAGCATGGGTTCGTGAAGTATGTAAAAGAATTGGAATGATGTTAATGATTGCGGGTTCGAGTGACGGGGATAGGGGATGTAGGACACCGTATGTGATTGTTCGTTGTGAGCGTGGGGGCCTTTATGCTGGCAAGAAGGTACCCGGTGAAGATGATCAAAGACCGGGAATAATGAGCACCGGTTCAAAGAAATGCAATTGTCCGTTTAAATTGAAGGGGACAAAAGAACACAAGGATGACGATTATCAAAGGAACAGACTTCACTTGTTCCGAGAACTAATAGGTCAAAATGTTGCCATGCGAGAGAGTTTCGAGATTATTACTATATCGGACAATGGTGATAGTTCTCCGAACAAAACTGTGTAAAGTTACTGGTGATAGTTTTAATGTTATTAAGTGTTATGTTTTATTTTTAATTTTTTAATTTTTTTTGATAAATTGCAATTTTTTTTTTTTTTTGTGAAATTAACCTCAAATCTATTGCAATGTAACATAAAAAACATATTCTAAGTGTTTTTGGACAAAAAAAAAAAAATTCAAATTATCAAAAAAAAAAAAATTGAAACAGAAAAGTTTCGACAGCTAGCTGTCGAATTTTAAGACAAAATTCGACAGTTGGCTGTCGATTTTTGTCTGTTTCAAAATTTTTTTTTTTTTTTTGATAAATTACAATTTTTTTTTTGTGAAATTAACCAGAAATCTATTGCAATGTAAGATAAAAAACATATTCTAAGTGTTTTTGGAAAAAAAAAAAAATTGAAACAGAAAAGTTTCGACAGCTAGATGTCGATGTTTGTCTGTTTCAATTTTTTTTATTTTTTTTCGATAAATTGCAATTTTTTTTTTTTTTTTTTTTTTGTGAAATTAACCCCAAATCTATTGCAATGTAAAATAAAAAAACATATTCTAAGTGTTATTAGATAAAAAAAATAAAAATTTCAAATTTCAAAAAAAATTCATTTAAAAACAATCAAAATCCATATAAAACTAGATTAAAAAAAAAACATGTAAATCAAACATAATCCATCAAACAACATCCATCTAAAACAAAAAATAACATGTACACCAAACAAAATCCATCAACTAAATGTCCTAAAACACACAAGACTAATCATGTGTTTTTTTATTCCTACTAAACACGCGTTTCACAACTGCTTGTGGGGCATCCGACGAGCTCGATGGCGGTGGAAGTGGCTCCATCGAGCTAGCCGGATTCGTTGAGGAAGAACCATCTCCAGACTTCTTCTTGGTCGTGGTCTTTTTCTTGGTCGTGATTGCCTTGCCCTTGCCCTTATCGGATAGTTCCTTCCTCTTCTTACGGTTCGAGACAGTCGGAGGTATACGAGGTTCACGTGGTTCTTCCACTGCACAATAACACCCAAATAAAAATAAATATACATAATATAAACACAAGCAAACAAAAATAGGAAAGAAAAAAAAT